>QODF01000174.1:109366-196152 GCA_024372805.1 Oostethus manadensis
CCTGATATATGAGTGTCCTACGCTGTGCATTAAAAAAGACAAGATTTTGGTCTGCTCCAAGACGATGGATGATTGCCTGATATATGAGTGTCCTACGCTGTGCATTAAAAAAGACAAGATTTTGGTCTGCTCCAAGACGATGGATGATTGCCTGATATATGAGTGTCCTACGCTGTGCAATAAAGGAGACAAGGTTTGGGTCTGCTGCGAGGCGATGGATGAGCTCCTGCAGCTGAGCCTCGCCTTATCTACTCCACTAGTCTGATGATTTTGTTACAGTATATGAGTGTCCGATGCTGTGCATTAAAAGAGACAGGATTTTGGAGGTCTGTAATAATACTGCTTAGGAGTGCATGATTATTATCACGCCGATACGAGGGAACAAGAAGTCACACCGATAAATCTGACAAGATGAAAAATAGCTCAGATAACTGATAAACGTGAACTACTGAACATAATGACCTGGTTAATGAATTTTGTAGTAACTCGTGGTCAAAAGTGTGTATTTTGCATGGTCACATTTAGCTAAGTTTGACATGAGCACTGATGAATAGTGAAGTAATCATCCCCTATAAATTGTATTCCTGTCTGATTGGGTTGAATTTGAGCTGCACTTTTATTGATTTAATATCAACAATAATACCAAACGGAAGTGGACAGTTTAACAATTACGATAAAGCAGTATCCAAAGTACAGAAATACGTATAAAGCCTCATTTTTGGGAGACTCTCCAGTGACAGGTTTTCACCGCTGCGCCCTGTGGGGATCCCAAAAACAAAAAAAATCTTAATGCACAAAATAATCACAAACGTACTCATTTCTTCATATGACACACATCGATCTTTTGCCCAAATTATGCATTTTTAAGCACTAAATTTGATTTGCCAAAGGAACTAAAACACAATTATAAGGCATTAAGAGACACATTTCAATTGTGAGATGTACAATTCTACACTGGTTGCTAGTATCTGGAAAATTACAAAAAATAAAAGAAAAAAAACTGCTGTAATTTTACAAGAATAAAGTCATAATAGTAAGAAAAAAATCTATTGAGAAAAATGACCTAATTTTGCGAAATTTTAGGAGAGAATATAGTCATTTTAGCTGCATTCCTTTTTTTTTCAAGTCTTGATATTATGAGAAACAAGCAAAACGTTATAGTATCATGGGAATAAAGTCAAAACATTATGGTAATAAAGTCATAAAACCCCCAAAATACCACTATTATTTATGAAAAAAGTTTAAATCTTTTGAATACTATGCAAAAAGCAATATCATTTTAAGAAAAAAAATCAAAGGAAAAAAAGTTGCAAGTTTAGAAATAATTTTGATAAAGATAATGTCATTTGACTAACATAGAGATACTGAAATAAAAAAAAAGTCTTAATATTAGAAGAAACAAAGAAAACAAAATAAAGTTGTCTCATAATTTAATATTATGAGAATCTTCTTCTTTTCCTTTGGGCTTATCCCTTCAGGGGTCGCCCCAGCCAATCAATTGCCTCCATCTAACTTCTGCATCATCTTCTCTTCCGCCAACTACCTTCATGTCCTCTTTCACTACATCCATAAACCTCCTCTTTGCTCTTCCTCTAGGCCTCCTGCCTGGCAATTCAAAACTCAGCATCCTTCTACCAATATATTCACTATCTCTCCTCTGGACATGTCCCAACCATCTCAGTCTGGCCCCTCTGACTTTATCTCCAAAACCTCTAACATGTGCTGTCCCTCTGATGTGCTCATTCCTGATCCTGTCCATCCTGGTCACACCCAAAGAGAACCTCAGCATCTTCACCCTCCTCACTTCTTCCTTACTAATCTTTGCTACTTCCTGGTCTACAACAGTCACCTCTTCTACTCTTTGTTCTCTTTCATTTTCCTCATTCATCAACTCTTCAAAGTACTCTTTCCATCTTCCCATGACACTACTGGCACCTGTCAATACCCTTCCATCCTTATCCTTCATCACCCTAACCTGCTGCACATCCTTCCCATCTCTGTCCCTCTGCCTTGCCAACCTGTATAGATCTTTCTCTCCCTCCTTGCTGTCCAACCTAGCACACAAGTCATCATAAACGCCTTGTTTGGCCTTTGCCACCTTTACTTTCACCTTACGCTGCATCTCTCTGTACTCCTGTCTACTCTCTTCAGTCCTCTCAGTGTCCCACTTCTTCTTAGCTAACCTCTTACTCTGTATACACTCCTGCACCTCCTCATTCCACCACCAAGTCTCCTTATCTACATTCCTTCCAGATGACACACCAAGTACTCTCCTACCTGTCTCCCTGATCACAGCAGCTGTAGTTGTCCAGTCATCTGGAAGGACTTCCTGGCCACCCATAGCCTTTTTCAACTCCTTCCTAAAAGTCACGCAACACTCCTCCTTTTTCAGCTTCCACCATTTCGTCCTCTGCTCTGCCTTTACCCTCTTCATCCTTCTCACCACTAGAGTTATCCTACACACCACCATCCTATGCTGTCTGTACACACTCACCTACCACTGCTTTGCAGTCACTGACCTCCTTCTGGTTACACCTTCTACACAAGATGTAGTCTACCTGTGTGCTCCTACCTGCACTCTTATAGGTCACCCTATGTTCCTGTCTCTTCTGGAAGAAAGTATTCACTACAGCCATTTCCATCCTTTTTGCAAAGTCGACCACCATCTGTCCTGTTCCTGTCCCGTTCCTCTCCTGGATACCAAAGTTGCCCATCATCTCCTCATCATCTGTTTCCTGCACCAACATGTCCATTGAAGTCCGCACCAATGACAACTCTCTCACTTCTGGGGATGTTCTGCATCACTTCATCCACGTCTGACCAGAATTTCTCTTTCTCCTCCATCTCACATCCTACCTGTGGAGCATACCCACTAACAACATTGAACATCACACCTTCCATTTCTAGCTTCAGGCTCATCACTCTATCTGACACTCTTTTTACCTCCAGGACGTTGCTAGCAAACTCCTCCTTCAAAATCAGCCCTACTCCCTTTCTCTTCCTATCTAGACCATGATAGAACAGCTTGAACCCTGCTCCTAAGCTTCTAGCCTTGCTACCGTTCCACCTGGTCTCCTGGACACACAATATGTCTACCTTCCTCCTCTGCATCATGTCAACTAATTCTCTACCTTTTCCTGTCATAGTTCCAACATTAAAGTCCCAACTCTTAGTTCTAGACTCTTAGCATTCCTCTTCTCGCTCCTCCTACGGACACACCTTCCTCCTCTCCTTCTTCGGCCAACAGTAGTCCAGTTTCCACCGGCACCCTGTCGGTGAACAGCACCGGTGGCGGGCGTTGTTAACCCGGGCCACGTCCGATCCGGTATGGATATCATTTGTTTGATTCGCATGTTCTGGTTTGGCAAAGTTTTACGTCGGATGCCCTTCCTGACACAACCCTCTGTATTTACCCGGACTTGGGACCGCCACAATAAGACACTGGCTTGTGCCCCGTTGCGGCAACATTATGGGAATAATGTACTATAAAAATATTATGGGAATAAAGTAAAAATATAATAAAAATAAAATTTACAAAGGTTATTTGGTAAGAAAGTTGAAATATTTGGAAAATAACAGCAAAAATATTTTTTTTTTCAAGATAAGCGCTGCAGAAAATGGATGGATTAACAAAGATATGTGCAGTTTTTCCTGAAATGTACAGTATAACATTTCTTAGCATATCTACTCTGCATGTGTTGTTTACAGAATATCAAAGTGGCAAAGTTGCATACTCTCAATTTTCAAGCGTTGAATGAGACTGTGTAGGTAATGTTGCTGAGGCAGTGCAAGGGGACGCCTGTGACAAATGGAACTTTTGCTCCATCACCACCAGAGGAGGCCAACACACCATACAGTATGTGTGACTGCAGCCTCAGGTGACAAGCAACAAAATCAGGACATGATTCATGGCTCTCATATGCTGATTTGCTACCGTATCTGCTTGGATCCAAAAAAGAATGGATTTGATGGTTTTGTATGGAGCACAAATGAGGAAACGAGGCCTTATCATGAGATCTCAGCAAGCACGGCACACATGATCCACCAAACAGAACCACCATGTGATGTGTTATGACCTATTTGAATGCGGAGGTGTCACGGTACGTGCATACATGGCACATTGGACTACATCACATGTTACAAAGCCACATGTTCAAAAAGGAGTGGGAAGAAGCAAAGCATATGCAGACCTAAGCTTTCTCTGTTTCTCCTCAAATGCCAATACACTCGCTCACTTCCTGTATTCCGTAGAAGTTAAGGTTTGTTAATCAATACAAACGAAGGGTATGACTTTCAAATAATAGTAATTGATGAAGGAATGAGCAGATGACAGTGAGATAGGTGGAGGATGGATGAGTACAGACAATGAGGTAGTTCAAGTGGTGGTAATGTGTGATGCTTATAAGAATTCCCACTCCCAACGGCAGTGGTCAGACTTATCACATCAACTCTTCTTCCTTATACTTTTGAACATCACCTGCTCGTATCGTACGCTGAAGGTTTTTAGCATTGCTCACACGGACAAGTGTTTTAATAAGACATTTTTTCCTAAGGTTTTGTTTGTTTGTTTGCTTTATGCATAATTTTAGCAGTTTGAAAGCTTACCAGATCAGCAAGTTTTATAATTGGGACTTTAGGAATAAAGGGTTTGTTTGTTCTCTATAGCCGGCATTGTGGATTCTCCCAACGGAGCGTTTTCGCAGCACGGTAGTCAAGCGTACTTTGTAGTTACTTCCCCATATCTCCACACAGAAGGTAGATATGCTAAAACCAGACGACAGCAGAGAGCATGGAGAGGCTGAACAAAGCAAAACAATTTTTGCTTTGTTCAGTATTGACGTATTTCTTGGCGCTTTATGTTGTAGATTTTTAATGTGGGGTTTTCTAACTCAATTTGTTGTGTAGAAACGTCTAGAAATTATATTTTGTTCCCACGGTCAATGCCAGTGTCATGCGCATAAATGTCTTTGCTGATATTACCAAATAGCATTATTTTCATTTTACTAGGGTTCAGGGATAATCTGTTTTTACCAAACCATCTTTTTTTATTAGCTTTCGTGGGCTTTCTCCAGAACAAAATGCACGATCTGCAAATAATACGAAGTCTTTCGTGAGTTTACCGATGTCACTTACAGTACATATAGGTCCAACAGTTTTGGTCACAGTATTAACCCCTGGGGTGCGCCCGAAGATACATTTCAACTTGGAGATGTACAGCATATTCTGGGGCCGCGCAATGGCTGAGTGGTTAGCAAGTTGGCCACACTGTCAAGAGATCTGGGTTTGAATCTTGAATCTCTATAGGGCATCTCTGTGTGGAGTTTGCATGTTCTCCCCGTGCATGCGTGCGTGTGTTGTCCGGGTACTCCGGTTTCCCCCCACATTCCAAAAACATGCATGTTAGGTTAACTGGCGACTCTAAATTGTCCATGGGTATGAATGTTTGTTTGTCTGCCCTGCGATTGGCTGGTGACCAGTCCAGTCTGTGCCCCGCCTGAAGTCAGCTGGGATAGGCTCCAGCAACCCTAATGAGGATAAGCAGCATAGAAAATGGATGGATGGATGAATGTAAATATTCTGTAGCTTTACATGTAGCTGCCAGTTTGCTAAGTAGCTTAGTACCCAGTTCAAAACCAACACTGACACCGTACCATTCTACTTTGTTAAATAAGAGATTCTGATTCATTGGATCGGTGTCACGAGGCGATATCTAATATATATATAAGAAAAGTACAATTACAAGATGTACAGTAGGAAAATATAATACCATCTAAAACGGAATGTCTACTGTATTATACTTTTCCGCACTCTCTGTGTATGCTAGCAGCCCCGCCTCCACCCACCAAGACAAAGAGACTGTATGACTGAGAAAAGGGCTCACTCCGTTCGTGCCGTTGTGAGAGAACTCTCTTCCTTCCTGTCTGGAGGCGGGAGACCAGGAAAGCAAACACATGCATGTTGTCAAACAATGAAACTGGGAAAATGGTCCAGTTCATTTTCGTGTAGTGTGTGATTAATGAATTCTTTACTGTCCAAGGCCCAGTGCCCACAAATCTTTGTATTCTTGTGCAACGCCTAATTCATTTGTTCAAATGCTCCCGTGAAATCCACAAATGCTGCAGCAGCACTGGCAAATTCTTTTAATGATTTCAATTTGTGCCATCAAAGTTGCCACGTTCTGACCGTGATTAGTTGGTTCTTATGAACACATTTATCTAACCTGTTGTTGATGGGGTGTGGAGAGAAACCCAGCATGTGACTTTTGACAATTCCGGTGTGGTTTTGCAATGAAACTACGAGTCACAGCTAGAGAGGAAGAGGCGGTGGTGAGGAGGAGGCAGAGAGGGAGGGAGCGAGCGTGTCGGAGGGCCTCCCAAATGTCAAACGACCCGACTTGACTGAAGATGGACTCTGTGCGAGTCTCTTCGTATCACTGCACTGATATTGTTTGTTAATCGCCGCTAGTGTGGCTCATCTATTGTGGCGCTGCAATGGACTCGAGTGTGATGGAGATAATGGAGGAATTCATGGAGAGTGCGTTGGTGCAGTGGGTATGTCATTTATCATTTATCACCCTCGCCCCGAGGAAAAGGTCATCATTCTAACAATGGCGGAGAGAAAGTGTACGAATCCGACTGATATCTCCAGATAGTTTACCATTAACCAGTGTGCTGGAGAACATCTATCCGTTACTAAATAGCAATAGTTCTTTGCGTGCAGAAAAAAACCCATCCTACTTCTCCTTTTTTTAAAGCTTCCGTAGCCTCTTTGTAACCGCTTTTTCCCCATTCGCAGCCGTCACACTTCCTGTCCGTGTTTTGGACAAAAGCAAAATCAGCTGTTGTGTGTTTAGTTTGTCTGAAAAGCACCTGTGAGTTTGTAAAAGACAGAATATCAAGTTGTTTTCCACATGCAATCACCCTGAAGGTCTTCCCCTCCGACTCTGGACTGAATTTAAGATGCAAATCAAAAGTTGCACACCATCTTGCAGGGTTATTTGTGGTACCGGTCAGGTTCATCAGCGCGCCTGCAGCTCCCTTAAGGGGACAGCAACAGTGCGCTTAGTCAGTGCCACTGGAGCCTCTTCCTGCTAGTCATGCATTGAATGACGTGCTGCACCTTGTTTACCACACAAACCCAGTCGAGGTCGTTTCTCTCTTCACCCACAGCGAAGGTGGAAATGAACTTCATACTTGTCATTTCTTCCAGACCTGACCAGTAGAATTCAACACTAATAAACTGAGTATTTTTGGAGTTGGAGCATAGAAAACCTGTTTGGCTTTCTTAATACGGGTTTTAACATTATTAGAGCCATGTAGACATGAAATAACACCCCAATAGTCACTTTTACACTCCTATTATTCTTTGTTTACATCACATTGTGCAGATTATGGGATCCCTGTGCCTCCAGCACAGGAAAACAGAGAACTAACTGGTTAACGTGTCCAATTTCTTATTCTAAACTTATGACAGTGTTCGAAACGGAGAAGCCAAGATCAAATGAGCCAAAAACTTACCACTTCCACACAGAATGAGAGGAGAACCTTTCTTTCACTCACTCAGCCATGGCATGTCGGCTCAGCTCTGCTAGCTCAGTATCCGATCTTTACGCCGTGTGAAAGGTAATGTAATCTAACGTCATGTCACATAACATTACTAGGGCTGTCAGTTGATGAAAATATTTAATTGTGATTGATCACATTTGAAAGATCCATAGGTAACTCATAACTAATCGCACATCAAAATATATTTTTATCTATAGTAGTAAGTAGGGATATAAATCTCTTTGTGGTAAACGATTCGATTCACAACTCAATTAAACTACAATACAATACCGTTTTAGAACACCCCCATTTTTCCAACTATTTACTGACATTTTCATGGCTTGAAACGGTACAAAGGTAAGCGGGAAAGTGGCAGAGGTAAAAAAAAATGTAAGCTTACCCTAAACTGAAAAATAATGTATATTTCAGAATTATACAAAAAGGCCTGTTTCAGGAACCACAAAATGGTTCAACATTCTAAAGGTGCAAAAGTGCTATACCTGCGGAAATGGAGTTGGATCCAGTTTAGGGAGTTGGGGCCTACAGGTGTTCCAATTCTCCCCTGTCTGCGTAAAAGTGTGTTTGGCACACACTGCTGTGCTAATAAACCCTTGTGAGCATCAACTGAAAAGCATCGAACTGGAGAAAGTCATTTGTTGCTACGGAAAGAAAAAGGCAATTAACAAAAGCAGAGAGACGGACCATCTTAACACTTAATAATGTGGGTTGTTCCTCCAGAGAAATTGGAGTCTTCCAAGTCTTTTGACCGTATGTACTGTATGTGTTTATATCCATTTTGGAAATATGGGCCATTATTTTTAATCAAAAATAATATACAGTAAAAAATCCCCCATGTTTTGAGCGGCGATTTGTCCCATGGTTTGACGGTTCTTGAACAGCACCTCCTATGTTCACCCACCCTGCACCGATAGACTACTACACTACAGCATACTGTGTTTTTAGCCCTTTTCCTTCACATCATATTTGCTCCCAAGTGCGGATACTATGTGGGAATGCCTTTGGTTTGGTTTAATTTGACGTTGTCCTTCCATCATAAATCAGATTGCTATAATGTGTTTTACTGATGTGTTGCAAATGTTTCCCGCTGCTAATGCTAATGCTATGTCATTGACACTAGCCTCCAAATAGCTGTCATCAACTATGCTGATACGATAACTAGAAGATTTTTACTAGCAGTTCAAAGCAAAAAAATAAATACAAAATCTGTCGGTACCACTGTACTAACGACAATACCTGCAGTGACCTCTCTCTTCTCCCTGAGGCGACATACTTTGTGACAACTCAAGTCACAGCGAGAGTAGACACAAATAACTTTGGTTTTTGGTGGAGAGAGACATCGGCCAGGGTTTTGAAGCGAAACTTACCACTCAAAATACCACTTTCTTTGCCCAATTTTGCTCAGTATCTGTTCCCACGTCTAGCTCCACAGCAACTGATGTAGTGATATAGCGAGGGAGCGCTATCGGAACCGCGAGGGACAAAAGCTTTGCGGTTCTTTTCTAGCGGAAGTGAGAACATTGGCCCAAGCCCCGCTTGGCATGCCTCGCCACTGTGAAGTGCTTTCCAAGTGTGAGCGCACCGGTCCCACCTGTCCACAAAGGTGCGAGCGGCCGCTTGTGTGAAAAGGCTCCCCATCGCCACTCTTTGTCACGCTGTGGATCTGTTTCCCGATCTGTCAAAACCTCACACCAAAAGAGCACTTTTTTCTCCACTCGCTGCCGTTGGCCCAGACCCCCCACCGACACTGACTTGAGTTGTCCTACTATAGTGCACGGAAATGAAGCTGACATTTTGACTCTACACTGATGACAGTCGCAGTGCAGTGCCTTGGTTTGTTAACGCATCACATAAATACACTACTCCATGGGTGATGTAACTTAAATGTGCTATTCCCACATGCCCACAAGGCATGCTGGGCAGTCCAGCAAACAATAACACATTGATTTTAAGAATATGTAGACGGCCCTCCTGGTTTACTTTACTGACGACCTCCTCAACATAGTTTGCAATCCAGCAAAAATGTGACAAAAATGGCAAAATGTTGGGGGAAAAGTACCACAAGCCACCCAGCATACCTTGAGGTGCGAATATATGGGTACGTTTTTTGTGGCGTGGGTATGGTGTTTGGATTGCATCAGACTATTTTGACGACAAGCACTGCAGGCCATGCTGTTAGTACACTTCTGATGGTAAAGGTTTTAAAAAATACGTGGAAATGCCTGGCGGGACGGATGAAGGCGCTTGGCGGGCCTGATGTGGCCCGCGGGCTGCAGTTTGCCCACCCCTGGGCTAAGCCCTGTCTACCAGTATACTCGCTAATGGAGTGGTTCCCTGAGCTACCACAGTCCCGTACATCTACAGGACCTAAAGACATGTACGCCTGCACGCTTAGAAAACACACACCATAATAAGCCCAGAATAAAACATCTTACTTTAATATATTTTATTCATTATTACCGCAAAACCTTGGTTAGAGTCGTTAATTCGTTCCAGAAGGTCTGACTCTAACCCAAATGGACATTTTATAGTTTTGCAATTATAGTTTGGCAGGCGGAAAACAATTCAAAATGCATAGAAATGCTGTACGTATAAATGAAAAAGACGAATGGACTTTTACACGTGTGAGACAATGTGGCAGCGAGACACCACCTTCCTGTTTTGCCATGAATTATTTCCTGAATCCAATAGCGTCTCTCACGTCAACTACCCAAAAGGGAGACAAAGGACGTTGCAGGTGGCAGGATTTTGATAAAAAAGGTGGGAAACACTATTGAATTCAAGAAATGAAGAGAAAAACGGCGTCCTTGTGGCGTCTTGCTGCCACATCATGTCTGTGGGAAGAGTGAATGAAAACATAAGTAAGCTTAAAGGTTTGTTTATGCCTTTCATTTGCCATTTTTATGCAGTTAGAGTTGTTTTATGCACGTACAACTATAAAAACATATTTGAGAGTCAACCACCGGCATCATAGAATGGACTATTCTGACTGACGAGCACGCCCTCCTTAGTTTTCCCTTCTTGAATGTATTCCATATACCAAGCCGGTGGAAAAGGAACCGCCTCGTACGTGCTGTGGTGGCTGTTTTAATAAAACCTAATCTTTATAACACGCAGTGGTCAAATGTACTGACCTGTGCTGTTTATGCTCTTTGCTGTGGTCTGCAACAACATGCAAAAGAATAATCAAAGAATAATCAGTAAAGCAATGCAATGTATGTTACACACAAACAGAAATTGCGAATACTTATGAAAAAAATATGCGCATAATCTTATGCACCAAACAAAAATGCACACTAGCACTCAGCGGCACTGAGGTAACAACAATTTGAAACCTCTACTTGATGCATTTACGCACAGCATTCACATTTGTGAGCAAGGAAAAGGTGAAAAGAGGAACATCTCAAACGTCTGAAAAAAACATCCTACTAGTGAAAAATAGTGGGCTAGTCAGTGCATCGAGTCAGGAAATGACAGGACTACAGAGGGTCACAGCAGCACGTTATATAGGTGCTGATCAATAAATTAGAACATGACCAAAAAGTTGATTTATTTCAGCAATTGCCTTCAAAAAGTGAAACTTTATATTACTATATTAGAATATTATTTACATGAATTACACACAGACTGACACACAGGTTGGTGCTTTCCTTCCCTGCGACTTATGGTTAATATGCTTGGACACTCTGTGAACAGCCAGCTTCTTTAGCAGTGACCTCCTTGTGCAAGGCAACTGTCAAGTCAGCAGGTTGTGTAGCCTACAGGGCTAGACTGAGAAACCATTTAAAGGTCTTTGCAAGTGTTTTGAGTGAATTAGCTGATTAGAACAGGTCATTAGGAGTCTTACGGTTGAGTCGCTATTCGACCGCTTCACAATATTTTACTTTTCTGACATTCAATTTGGGGTTTTCAGTCATAATCATCCATACTAAAAGAAGTCAGCACTGTCAAATGAATCTACATAATATATAAGTTTCACTATTTGAACAGAATTACTGAAATACATCAAGCTTTTCCCATGCTCTGTCATCTGTATTGTACTCCCTGCGCTGTGCAGGGCTGTTCATATGAGGCGTTCGGGTGCAATTACTACAACTAAATGTCACACTGTTTTACATTTTTATTCACGTGCCCGCCACGATATTTGTCGTACCCCACTCCGGGAACCTTGTACCCTAATGTATGTTTTATTTCCACAACCATTAGCGTGCCTGATGATGTTTCTCTCCCAGGTGCAGCTCTTCGAGAAGATGGTGGAGGTGGAGAACGGAGTCCCACTCTACAGTCAGTACATTGAAGTGAACTCAATTTCCCACAAGGCCAAGGACTCGTACCTCAAGCTGACCGATGGGATTTTCCTCAATGATGTCATGAGAATCATGTAAGGCTTGCTTACAGCTAATTGTTTCTAGCAAATACAGTACGGCTGCTAATGTACAGGGAAAGTACGGATTTGTGTGGAGAGTATGCTACAGAAAAATCTCGGTGTGCCAAAGTGAAAAGGAATTAAATATCAAGAGAATCAATAACACAAAAATGCAAATGTAGTCATATTCTTTGCCCATTTTGTCTGTATTGTCTTTCTTTTTTCCATTTTGCCATTGCTTTTCCTACTTTGTCTTTTCCATTTGTGCCATACATGCTGGCAACTAAAAGCAAAGGAAAAACAAGCTGTGATCGGGTCGTTCTGCCAGCGTAATGTGGACTCCATTGTTAAGTTAGCGCAAAGTATGACATTACTTCCTGTCCGGGACATGTCTTCGGGTCACCGGCGCCAGGACCTACATTTAAACAGAGATACTACGCAAGCAGGATTTGTGTTTTCAGGCGTGGACCAGCAAAGGCTGTGGGCTGGTCATTCTTTTGCCTTTGCTTTTAGTATCCAGCTTGTGTGAAACAAACAGAAAATACAAAGACAAAGCAGGAAAAACAAAGACAATACAGAAAAAGCAATGACAAAATGGAAAAAGAATATGATTACATGTGTATATATACTTTTTAATATTTGTTTTCTTTTATATATTTGATTACACGTATTTCCTTTTAAATTTTGGCACTCCGGTGATTCCATACGCTAAAGCTGAGTGGTACACCAATAGTAGCACCCTGTTCAACCAGTTCAACCACTATACTCTGGGAAAATATGCATTAAAAGTCAAACTAAATTCCACCATACAACATGCCAACAAATCGTGTAGGATAGCAGCACAACCAATGCAACATCAACACGATCAATCATACATACTGTACATATTCACGATAACCTATACTCCTGACCCAAAAGCGCACGAGCAGCTTTACTTTATTTAGGTTTTATTACACAATGGTTAACTTTATACCCGCATGACAGTAGGTGATGTTAAAATGTTCCTTAATACACCGCCTGTGCAGTTAACAGCAGCTTTATGAGGCATGAGTACTGAAATTAACAAGACATTTTACTGCCTCGCATGAATTTGAGTTAGCGTCTGTCACATTCCCATTCACGTTGCTCACATTGTTCCACAGTCGCATTGATGAACGGCGTGAACAAGTGCCTCATTCACAGCTTCCACAAATATCCGCTGAATCGTGAAACGGGTTCTGCATGCACGTCTGCGTTGCACAGTCCTTATCGGGATATGCAAATGGTGGCACATCAAAGCCATTTTCCCCGCAACTGACGAGACAAGATCGGCTGTCACTATTTGGCGGAAGGCGGATTAATCTGGCCTGACCTCAGTTGTTCCAACAGCTAATTGCATGAGGATTCTCACTGGCTGCGTCCGGGCTTCATTAAAATTGTATTCACAGGCTTCAGAGATGCACGCCTGCATACGGATTCTTCCATCACGGCGGCGCCGAGATGTTTGATCAAGCTGCAGCAAATAGACTTTTGTGTCCACGTCACACGTCTGTGCTTGTGTGTGTCCCAGAGACCCCAGCCCAAGGGTGGAGAGGCTGTACCGCAGCCAGACGGATGACTGCATGCAACGCATCCAGAACTTTTCCATTTTAAATCGACACCTCAGAGACTTCTATCAGGTAGAGGAGGGGCAGGGGCGTCACCGGGGGCTTGTGGGGGAGGTTAAAATGCTAGATTAGATTATCATTTAATAGAGCGTGCAAAGCGTTTCTCTATAGACACAGTGCTTGTTTGGATCCCTGGCCAAGGTTTTTAGTAAGATGGCAAGCTTAAGCACAGATACCCACAGGGTTGCTTTGGTGTGTTTGTACATGGAAATGCAATGCAAGTGTTGCAGAAGGTCATGGATTTCAACACTAAGTGCTAAATGTCAAGAATTCACACTCAAGAATAAGACATTTTCATAATCTGCTCATGTCAAAGTTAGTGCATTAATAACAAAGTAATGGAAATTTCCCTTAACTGCAGCATTTTTTTGACGCGCACGAGCCCTTTTTGACCCTTGGCCCACACCGTAGTTTGAGGAACCGTAGTGGTGGATGTGGAGCAATGGACATAAAGGGTGTAGCTTCAAAGCCCTGGCAGCTGGCTCTTGCAACAAGTTATTTGTATCTACTATTGCTGTGAGAAGATACCGGAGCACTGCCGGTATTTTTTCCAATTGTCATTTATGCAATGGTAGTGTGTTTTGTAGATGCAAGCCACCGCTCGGAAAATGTTTTGCTTCGAACTAAAATGTAGTCTAATAGTTTTTTTTGGGATCCTACCCTATATTTAACAGCTTTTTAGATGTTTTGTTTTTGCACTCCATTGAATTTGCTCTTAAAATTGTACATCAGGCTGCACGGTGGATGAGTGGTTAGCACATTGGCCAAACAGTAGGAGATCTGGAAGACCTGGGTTCAAATCTCCGTTGGGCATCTCTTTGTGGAGTTTGCATGTTCTCCCCGTGCGTGTGTGGGTTTTCTCCGGGTACTCCGGTTTCCTCCCACATTCCAAAAACATGCATGTTAGCTTCATTGGCCGCTCTAAATAGTCCATTAGAGTGTGAATGTGTCTATGTGTGCCCTGCGATTGACTGGCGACCAGTCCAGGGTGTACCCCGCCTTTCGCCCAAAGTCAGCTGGGATAGGCTCCAGCATCCCCGTGACCCTAATGAGGATAAGCGGTATAGAAAATGAATGAATGAATTGTACATCATTAAATACAGAAATCTCTACAGAAAAGCAACAGCATTCCCAGAAAGGTACCAAGGTGTCCGATCATGGGGCATATTTATTTGAAACCGGTCCTGATGGGTGCTATGGTATGCTATGTCAGTGTTACCATCCTTCATTCACTGCTTTTGTCTGCATTTCAGTCTGGTAGCAGCAGTGTCATTGCTTTTGCAGGTTCTTGCAATTTCTGGTTTAACATCACAGGATTATTACCAACTTACATCTGTAATTCCAGCTTCTATTGCCTGACCCTGGAGCATTTCTGCGTGCTTTAGTGTTTGTGGTCTTATGAGCTATTCTGACTGCTCATTCTCACTGCACTCATTACTGTCAATGACCCACAACCTATTTTCTGACTAAGACCTTTTCTGCACCTAAAGATACCTTGCACGGCACGAAACAGTAGGTTTAATATTAATGCATTCATTTATGGATAACAAAAAATCTCCCCCTCTGCTAGTAAAAACATTGATTGGCTTTATACGAAATAAATCTGGGTTGTCCAAAGTGCGGCCCGCGGCTGCTTTTTTAAAATTTTTTGTGAAAATATAATTTATCAAAAAACAAACAAACAAAAAAAACTCAATCACACAACTGCAAAAATTGAAAAATCAGCAGTAATTACAAGTATTTCCATGATATTAAAGGGAAAAAATTACCATAAGGAATAAGAATAAAGTCAACATAACATGGAAATAAATGCATAGTAAAAAAACTAGAATAAACTTGTAGCCGCACAGTGGATGAGTGGGTAGCATGACGGCTTCACAGTCAGGGGGTCAGGGTTGGAATCTCCGTTGGGCATCTCTGTGTGGAGTTTGCATGTTCTCGCCATGTGTGTGTGGGTTTTCTCCAGGTACTACGGTTTCCTCCCACATTCCAAAAACATGCATGTTAGCTTCATTGGCCGCTCTAAATAGTCCATTAGAGTGTGAATGTTTGTTTGTCTGCCCTGTGATTGGCTGGCGACCAGTCCAGGGTGTCCCCCGCCTCGTCCCCAAAGTCAGCTGGGATAGGCTCCAGCATAACCTAATGAGGATAAGCGGTATGGAAAATGGATGGATGGATACACTCGCAATATTATGAACAAAGAATGTCATTGAAATAGCTGTTGAAATATTAATGAAAAACAATTGTTATTAAAAAAAAAGTCATAATATAATAAAAAAAAATTTTTTTGGGGAGAAACTGGGCTGGGAAAAGGTTATTATATAGTGTAAATTAGGGCATGATATTCAGATTTTTATTAAAGAAAGATAATTTAAAGAAAAATGATTGCACCTGCATGACAAAGCTAAGATTCAGCTTTTGTGTCACCAAAAATGCAGAAAAAAATTGCACATGCTATTTTGGTGAAAGTACCACAAACTCTTCCAGCTCCTAATAAATCGAAAAGCCACTTAAAAGGCCGAAACAGTCTTTCCATAACACAACTCAAGGCTACAAGGGAGAGACAGGGACAAAGGAGTGTATTTTCAGCTGTAAGCGAGCAAGAACAGACGGCAAGACAGAGAAGTGAAGCAACTATTAGTCCACACACAAGAACATCCCTCCTAGGGATATTGTAAATACTTGCAAGTGCACTCAGGGGATGGCAGAGCAATTGCACGAACGAGAAGATGAAACAGAACATTTCCTTCCTGTGTGTCCCCTCCTATTATGAAGCAAATTGGGTGATTTCCTTTAAGCCGACCCGGTGGCTGAGGGTATGGATGAGCAGAAATAATGGGAGGAGAGAGCTCTATCAAATACGTAGCGGTATCATACATACAGTACATGCTTTTTGCAGAGTGACTCTCAAGTGAGGGTGGCATTACAGGAAATGACACACTTGTGTTCTCCAGAGGCTGGCTGGACTATTCAAGACTAGCTGGTCACACAATGTACTCCAAGGTTTCACTAACTAGTTTTTAATCAGTCACTCGTGTCCCGAAAAGCTTCAAGCAAAACAAAAGTTTGGGAATAATTGGATCGGATAGGGTCATCACAGGATGTTTGCTCCACTTTTGAGAGGAAAGGTGCTCAAGTAGGATGCTTTAGGAGCGTTGTGTCTTCATAATGTCATAACCACCAAAAGCCAGGCTTCGCTACACATTCTAAAGTAATGCCAATCTGCTACAGTCACTCAGCGACAGACCTGGGACCTTTAAGATAGATAATGTTGTCTTTCTTTGGCAATTAGTATAACCTAGCAAAATGTTGCTGTTAAAATGACACTGGAATGTTAGCACTATAGCTCATGGGGCTATGCTAGTGTTGCTAACCATTGTGTCCTCCTAACTGAACTTTTGGGGGGATTTTGTCCATCATCCACATTCCTTAGATGTAAAAACGGTCAAAAGGAGGCTGCAAAGAATGCACGTAATTCCACCTACATATACATTTCAAAAGAAGTGCAGATTTCCAGTAAGCTTACGTGCATGTTTGTGATTGATTAATGTCAAAAATGTACTATTTTGCCCAGGCTTTCATGTATTCTCCAGTTAAAGTACAATATAGCACTTGTCTTGCCGTGTTATTACCATACTGCGTGAGCCCATCATCTGATTCAGTAGATTTTTGTTATTTCTTACATGGAAAATTTTTGACTTGGTTAGAGTCAGACAATTTGGAACAAATGAATGACGCTAACCAAGGTTTCACTATATTTGTGCCTGAGTTGGTTCCAGACCCACCTGTAATATGATAAATATAATGAAATATAATGAAATATTATCACAGTAAAGAGCCTAGACAACCTGTTTATGACTTACTAAATTTGGTTTGAACATTTTAGAGACGTGAAAACATGAAAAAAGAAGCCTAGAGTCACCTTTACACTCCTACTATTCATTCTTTACACCACATTACTAAATTCTTATGCTGCAGGGACTCGAGACGGCTGCTAGCCAGTTAGCCTCAAATTTATTTCTTCAAAACTTAAGAAGCCAAAAAATTACCACTTCCACACAGAATGAGAAGATAACGTTTTTCACAGTCAAACATACCATAGCTGACTCCATGCAGTGTTAAGGTAATGTAAAGTAGGGTAATGTCACAATGTTTCATGTCAGGACTGTCAAACTCATTTCAGCTCAGGGGCCAAATGGAGGAAAATGTATTCTCAAGTGGGGCAGATATATGTCTGTATATATATATATATATACACACATATGCATATATATATATATATATATATATACATATATACATATGCATATATACAGTATATAGTGTATGCTTAAAAAATTTGAGGAACACTTTTTAATCAGAGTATAGTAACCTATCAGTCAAACTTATGGGATATTGATCTGGTCCGTTAAGTAGCAGAGTGGGTTGTACAACACGCTTCCTGGAAAAGACCCAGCTCACTAAAACAAAACAGCGTGTCCATTGTCTGAATTCCAGCACCAAGCCTTCATTTTCTACAAAAATACTTCCAATGAAAAAATGGTATAATATGGGCTCTTTAATATTAATTATACAATACAAATGAAAGAAAGAAGAGTATGGGTCTGCCACCACTGCCTCCAGATACCAAACTAATGAGCATCCAAAGTGTTTTAATTAAAGTGAATAAACTGCAGTGGAAATCTCCTCCGCAGACGTGCATCTGTTTTAGCAGCTTCCAACCAGCAGCCATGGTCTAAACGTAGCACCACAGGATTTGGAAATGATAATGTTGCAGATGGATTATTTCATCCCCTTCACTTGTGCAGCCAGAAGCCTTGTGAGAAAAGTTTCTTCTAAATGAAAGAACGATAAAGCAGTCGGCTCTTTTTTTGCGATGGCAAGTACTCTACTTGCACTGTATAAAGTTAATTGCATGTGTATTTGCCATGCTGTGTGGAATATGCAGAAATGGGAAGGACTTGTTTGGCCGCAGAGGGAAGTGCTCACGAGTAAAAACAACAATATTCTACACCAAACGCTGCACCCTGACCTGAAGCGGCAACAGCTTCAGGTCGGCAGCAGACAATGCATGTGTGCAGTGCCAGCACTTGATAACTCACAGGACGCTGCAGAGTGAGCTGTAATTGTGCATTTTCTGCTGATTGTGTGTCCATGGATGTAGCAGCAGAATGTGAACAGGTGGCAGAGCAGCCATCCAAAGTCAGACTGTGGCTCTTTGACAATGAACATTTTTTTAATTAACAGCAAAACAGTTTGCTGCTCATCACCGACGCCACATTGCGCTATAGAATGCAAATTAGTAACTTGGAAGAAGACACCATTTGTCCGCCTTTGACTGGGGGGGTGGGTGAATACTTGTCCTTGTTCCTGCCAGAAATAACAGGTTTCTGGACAGGGAATGTCCGACACTATCCAGTTTGATTGAACACGATTCGGCGTTTGCCAGAAGATTTGTCCAAGTTGTGGCGGCAAAACTCTCTGAGACAAGCTGACCAGTGTTTCTACCAATACCATACTGGATATACAGTACTTTAGAATAGTCAATGTACAGCAGCATAGATTATCCACTGAAAATGAGTGAGCGCTCAATCAATACTGTCTGTGAGATCACGTCATGAACGTGTCCAAGTTTTGCCGTCAGACGTGTCTTATTCTAGTGTTCCCAACAAAGTGGGGATTAAGGATAAAGAAGCCAAAAACATACCCCTTCCCACTCCATCTCAGACATGCCACGGATCAAAATTTTAAGGCCAGTTGACCTTCTGCACATTTGGATCTTAATGAGGTTTTAAGTAGATCTACAATATGCAAAAGGAGGAAGTGGGAGTGTGACAAACTGAAAACTGAAATAGGCTGATCAAAGAAAAATGACAAAACAACTCTCCAAACCAGAACCAAAAAATTCTCAGTAGGACACAGTAACGAGTAGCTCCATTGTTCTTATCAAACACTTCCAAAATTGGTTTGGGCATGCTTGATGCGAGTGTTTCCAGGAAGCTAGTGGGAACATCACTAAGTGGTGAAGATGGCTTCACAAAGGGCATCAACAGTCCGGAACTGATGCCCTTTTTTATCAACTTCCCTTGCCATCCATTCCCAAATGTCCTCTAAGGAATTGAAATCAGGGCAACATGCAGGATGGCCCAAAAGAGGTATTCTCCCTGAATAACAGTGTTATTCTTCCTGAAGAAGTCCTTCGTCCAGCCAGCATTGTGTACTGCAAAAGGTAAATTCTAGCAATTTTTCAACTGGTCTTAAGATTTTCATCCGGTCTGTATAGAGAAATAGTTAGAGGAGTGATATTCGAACCGCAAAATAGCAACTGTATCATCCCTCTGACAAAAGCGGTCCATTTCAAACTCCAGCACTGTTAGTCTGGTACAAATGGATCATCTATGCAACGACATAGTCTGAAAAACGTTGCAGTCAAATGTAAATCTTGCCATGCACAACCAAGCTCCCCACGGTGGCACAGAACCGGGGAAGTTCAACACAACCAACCTCGATGTGCATTTGGTGAGCAAAAAGCAGCATGAGAAATCTCGTAAGACCACGGAGAGCAAAACCTCCACTCGAACAAACAATGAACGCCATCCAAACCAGTACTAAATGTGAAAAAGTTGTATTTTGACACCAAGATTGAGGTCAGTACTTGAGCAACATTGTTCGTTCGCATTGCCTTAATCCTCTTGCACCAGAGCTACACAGGTTGTTAATGAAATCCACCTACACTCCTCCATGATGGCATCACTGGTGGATGTTGCTCCTCCACCTGACTTCCTTCCGCCTGAAGGTGCCCCACAGGTGCTCAATTAGGTTTAAGTCTAGAGGGGACATATTGTGTTGTTCCAGTCTGCTGTTTAGTGTGCGGGCTACAGAGGGCAGCGGTGTTCAGCATTCCGGGTAGAGCAAGTGTTTGGAGTGCATAGAATAAGTAAACTAGGAAGTGTCGTTGAACTGTGCGTGTGTGGAGGAATGTGAGTGCTCTTTGTTTACAGGCAAAGCTGCCTGATTATTGATTACTGAATTATTCAGCCGCTAGTAAAATACTTTTAGGGTAGGTCTAATCACTGGACATGATTACAGATCAATATGTGGTGTGATTTAGAATATATGAATTTTTACACAATGCAATAATCATTTATTGACTGTCCCAATAGTAACAACCAGCAGTTAAGAGTGGCACGTGTGAGCTCTCGGCACCATGACAGAGGAGTCCGGGCACAGTGAGGGGAATCCACCACTGTAAATACAGAGCCGAATATCCAGCGTCCGATGTGAAACTAACTTCACCTCAGTGCACCACCGACATTTCTGCATGGTGGTATCACGTGTACTCCTTCATCGGGTGCCGGGAATTGAGTGGCAACCAGCTTGGAGGTGCATTTATTGCACCTAACATGTTGGAGTGTGGCCCGGAGTTACGGAACCGGATCGGCTCCCTCTCGTACCGGAAGCCGATTCTATTTGATCTTCAAAATACAGCACATCAGCAGCTGCATTGGCCACACAAATTCGGGAAGACTGGAATGGGACATCCCCAGTTCCTTATCATGTTGGAAAACCACGCAGTGCCTTGCAGCCACGTTTCTGCTTCACAATGCCACAATACAGTACATGTTGGAATTCATCTTTCCCTCAATGAACCACAGCTCCCCACATGCAACGGTGGGGTGTTGAGTACATTTTAGGGAATAATAAGTCAGTCTATCTATATATCTGTATATCTATATCTAGTTAAATACATCACATGTATTCATTTGTGCAGGAGGACCTTCAGCAGTTAATACTGATGCCTCTCCCCAATGTCGCCATCCTAGGGCAGGACCCTCTCACAGGTACAAGATAATAATGTGATCCTATCTGTACAAGCAGGGAAGCCATTCCACTTTCAAGTCCTTATCATCATTGCATCTGTGCAAGGCATTGAGGCGATAATAACACGGAGATGATGATAATGGCGGTAATAACACTTATCCTCGTGTGTTCAGAGGATGCCATGGAAGAGCTGAGGCGCTTGCTGTTGCTCCTACTAGGATGTGCAGTGCAGGTGAGACAAGCATTATTGTGTTGCAATGGGAGGTCATTACTGGAGCAAGAGTTGTAATTGGCAGATATGTGTTGGACTGACTGTGTGACAATGGGTCATATATCAAGCATGTCGGCTCCGAACTAAATGTGGCTTCTTAGAAATATTAGCTTGTGTTTCTCATCTAATTCCCGTGTAACTCTTGGTACTCTTCCTGGGTTAAACGACACATCATCTAAACGGCTATTTTTATTTTAGAACCAGAACTATTACAGTACAATACACATCACATTTTGCATGTAGAAATTGCAAGAATGCACATTTTGCTTTGTTGGATCTCAAAGAAGTTCTATGTAGAGCTTCAAAATGCAAAAAGAAGAGATTGGGAGTGAGACAAAAATGTTTAGAGTAAGCAATTTACTGCAAATGAGCATTAAATTGAAATAGGCTGTTTAAAACCACAACCTTTTTTGACAAAAATGTGGATCGGATGTGATTTAGTGTCGAGTATTCACACTGTCATCATCTCTTGATGACAAAGGCAAAAGAGCTTACGCTCTTTGAAGGCGGTGGGATTGTTGAGTTGCATAAATCTCTCGCAGCCTCAGCGCCATTGTCCTTTGTGAAGTGTTGAAAAAACCTGTCTTTAACACACAGACCAGGACCTTCAGTCATGAGGGATGCCCCCTGCAACATCTCCACATAGGCGTTTGACGCCCCTGCACCATCTGAAGCTCCATTCTTCCATTGAAGGATCATGATGGCGCTGTGTGGAAAACATCTCAGGTGGGATCTCCTTGTCATGCCAGTAACATTGGAAGCCATCAGGACCACAAGGGAGAAGAAAACTTTCCTCCACCTTTCAATGTCCCATCTTTGGTGCTCTCCAGGAAATTCCTAACTTTGAAGACATTTTTTTCTTCTTAAAAGCCTTCTTGGCAGATGGCGTATGATGGTTATTGGACTGCACTCAGCACCAGGAACAAACTTCAGGATGGTCCCGTGTCTTGACGGACAGCCAATGGGATCCTCCTTGCTCACAAATCCTGAGGGTTCTAGAATAAAAAAGTCAAGTGGTAGACACAAAGAAATGTCCCCAGCCCTGAGCCAGAGAATCCCATCGGATGTCCGTCAAGACACGGGACCATCCTCGGCCCAAATGAAGGTTGTTACTGATGCCGAATGCAGTCCAATAACCATCAGATGACATCTGCCCAAGAAGGTTTTTAAGAAGAAAAACGGACTTGAAAGCCCTTGCCTCCTTCAGCGTTTGGAATTTGCAGGAGAGCACCAAACATGGGACATTGGAAGGAGGAAGAAAGTTTTCTTCTCCCTTGACGGTCCTGATGGCTTCCATTACATTACTGGCATGACAAGGAGATCCCACATGAGATGTTTTCCACACGGCACTACCGTGATCCCTCAATGGGACAATGGAGCTCCAGGTTGTGCAGGGGCGTCAAATGGCTGCAGGCTATGTGTAGTGAAGGCCCCTGTCTGTATGGTGACTGTCTTTTTCAACAGGACAACGCTGCACTTCACAAAGGACTTCTTCCAGAGGAATAAGATGACTCTTTTGGACCAACCTGTTTGTTTGTCTAATTCCAATGGCGAACATTTGGGGATGGATGGAAAAATGGACATGAGTTCCAGACAGTGAATGCCCTCCGTGAAACCATCTTCACCACCTGGAGCAACATTCCCACTAGCCTCCTGGAAACACATGGCATCAACATGCCCACAACCATCTTCAGATGATTAACAAAAATGGCACAGATAATCATTAGTCACTCCTTTATTCAACATTTCATTTCCGTTTTAGAGGTTTCAGGGGGTTTTAGGTATGGTCTTATACTTTTGATCTGTCGGTGAACAGCCTATTTCACTTTAATGCTTGTTTGCAATAAATTGTTTACTTTTTTTTTGTTTCAACTGGTCAACAGATTTCTGATGGTATTTACATTTTGGATAGTTGTCAGCAGCAACCAAAATTGAAATACCACAAAATGTGGACAAAAATGTTGGGACGGAAGCTTTGCACTAAAAGGAAACCCAACACAGAAGAAAACATGGACTTTTTCCACACTTTGCTCTGACAGTATAGAAGAACATCTACAAGGTTTTGTGATCCCTTTGTGGAATATTTGTAAGGTCAGAGGTCACTGATGGCTCCAACATCACGGGTGTAGTTCATCTGAAAGGTATTCGATGGGCTTGAGGTCAGCTTCAGGGTGCAAGACCAACTTACGCACTTTGTAAGTCTTTGCGCATTGTCGGTGCGGCCAAAGTCTTTTGTATGCTTTTCTGGAGTCAGGTGTGTTGTTTTTTTATTCATACATCACACTTGCAGACTCCTGTGTGCCGTGGGCCGCACCTGCACCCCGCATTCGTAATGGGTGTGGCCAATGCCCATCCCGATATTTCATACATCCGTTACGTGTGTCGAGATCTTACTCGGGTCAGATCTGATCTCTGATTGTTGGATGAAAACTATGTGTAGTTACCAGACTTTCACACTCTGGAAGCCGTTTTCAAAAAACGCACGCTGTTGCCATGTGGATGAAAGGCTGAAACAATTCAATACTTGTGGACAGCCCCTAAATGGTCTAATCCAAACAACCTTAATCCTGATTATTTTACTGCTTTGAATTAGTGCAGCGCAATACCTTGCCTGTAAAAGAATGATTCCTTGCCAAACTAATCCACACACCTGGTTG
This sequence comes from Oostethus manadensis, assembly GCA_024372805.1. Classification (NCBI taxonomy): domain Eukaryota; kingdom Metazoa; phylum Chordata; class Actinopteri; order Syngnathiformes; family Syngnathidae; genus Oostethus; species Oostethus manadensis. The sequence continues at coordinate 133,690 of QODF01000174.1, forward strand.
AGTTGATGCTTCTGTGTTGGCAGTGTGAACACAAAGAGACGTTCATTCAGCAGATCCAGTCTCTGGACATAGACACCCAGGCTGCGCTGGCCAGTTGTATTCAACAGGTGAGTCCAGAACTGCTTGAATACATGTCACACACTCACCGTCCGTTCCAGGGAGATATTGTCCCACGGAAACATTCTCTGAGGAGATTTTTTTATTCTTAAAAAGGATTTAGCAGAGAGTGTCTCCCGAGTAAGCATGAAAAAGAACTACTTTTCATTCTGTCGGGAGACTTAAAGGACCTCCATCGCTGCAATACATCAACCTCTATCCATGCTCTCATTTCCTGTCAAACTGTCCCCTCCAATAAAGCATGCATGCCAATTGCACACTTTCAAAAATACACCCCATGAATAATTGCCCACATTACAGAAACAGCATGTTGCAGAGCAGCATGACTGAATTACAGTAACGGCGTGTCGCCCGAGAGTCTTTTTCATGCTAGGCTTCTTAGTCTCATAAATCAGAGCGGTGAAGAGGTGTCCTCCCTGCGTGGATGCTTGCAGCACCGAGGCCGTTTCAGGTCATTCCTCCTTTGTTGATCAATGCTTTTGCATGCATATATAAAAGAGATCGATCTTGGTGTTCACATGTGAAGGAATTGCTCACGGTTGTTTGGTTTCTATTTCTTCCCTCATCGATCTTCTTGGTGCAGGTGACGCAGGACCCACAGTCGGTGCTGCCCCTACAATGGGAGGAGCTGCTGGAGGTGGAGGGTGCAGAACTCAAGCTTATTTTTAGCTCCATGGCCAAGCAGATCCATAGCATGCTGGCTCAAAGAGACGCACACCTGGAGGTGCGACGGAAACACAACATTTCACACTAGAACTGTCAAAAATAGCACGTTAACAGCGGTAACCAATTTATTTAACTAGTTATGTTAACATTTTCAGCGTCATTAACGCATACGCATCACGTCCAGCCGCATGTCTCTGTAATGATGGGGGAAGATGGAGCCACAATAGCGTCCCCGCAGACGCTATTGTGCTCTTTTATAACTTTTATAACTGACCTGAACACATCAAAAGCAGTGCAATTCCAACACCATATATGAACTGTATCTCCAACTCACAAACACGCCTCTAGTCCTCCTCAGGACTACGCTCCTCATTGTCATTGGGCGGCCGCAAGGTGCACTCACTGACTTTTCGAAAACCACAACGTCTTTATTACTGTTAGAAAAACAGTAAGTGGATATTCTTATCACTCACTAACTTAACTCTTACTGCAGAAGTAAGATTTTCTGCATTCAGGTATGCTCAGAAATCCCCCAAAAAAACATCTACACTCAAAAACTGTGAACCCAACTTCAGTTACATGGTGTCTTTTATGGCTCTAATAATGCAATTCAAGTGTAACTCTGTTACTATTAAAGAAACGATAATTTTGGCACAAAAATTTAATATCGGTATTGTTTTTTCCCCTATGATGAAAACCTTATGAACAGCTAGTAACAAGTTTGCTGGCTCTGTACCCGAATAACGTTATGTCTGTGGCGTCTCGTTTGGATATTAAACTTGCCATTTGCAATGACTGCTAAGCGTTGGTTATGCGAGGCGGTGTTCATTCCCCCACAGGAGATACATATGTGATGTTACATATATCGGTATAAATTGATATCGGAATTGGAAACTGACAGTTGGATAATGTCGGCTTTTCGGACATCGGCAAAAGAACCAATATTGGATAGTCCCACTTTTACACATGAATTACAACAATGAACCATTAGGAGCGGGTCGTGGAGATGCAAATGTTAGCAGCATCAGCATAACTATGCGATGGTACAATGCTAACTTGACACTCACATTTTAACAGCGACATCATGCTAGCTTAGCCAATTTGTCTGGAGGAAAACAAAATGATCAAACGTTTAGCTCCCACTTCCGTTGATGACTGACAAATAGTTGGCAGAGCTTCGGGCTTCATTTTATGACATGTAGCAAAGCCTGCTTTATTTATATATTTCTTACAACACTGTCCTGCGCTAGTGATGGCCATGTACACAGAGCGGCCTCATAAGCGCGCCCTTTGAAATCAATTTTATTTTTTCCAAATTCCATTTTTTACCTTACACCATCCATCCATCCATTTTCTTCCGCTTATCTGAGGTCGGGTCTCGGCGGCTGCAGCCTAAGCAGGGAAGCCCAGACGTCCCCCTTCTCAGCCACTTTGTCCAGCTCTTCCCGGCGGATGCCGAGGCGTTCCCAGGCCAGCTGAAATACATAGTCTCTTCAGCGTGTCCCGGGTCTTCCCCAAGGCCTCCTACCGGTTGGACGTGCCCTGAACACCTCCCCAGGGAGGCATCCTAACCAGATGCCCGAGCCACCTCATCTTTCTCCTCTCAATGCGGAGGAGCGGCGGTTCTACTCCGAGTCTCTCCCGGATGACAGTGCTTCTCACCCTATCTCTAAGGGAGAGCCCAGCCACCCTGCGGAGAAAACTCATTTCGGCCGCTTGTAACCGCCATCTTGTCCTTTCGGTCACTACGCAACGCTCATGACCATGGGTGAGGGTAGGAACGTAGATCGACGGGTAAATTGAGAGCTTTGCCTTTCGGCTCAGCTCTCTCTTCACCACGACAGATCGGTGCAGAGTCCGCATCACTGCAGACGCCGCACCAATCCGCCTGTCCATCTCGCGTTCCATCCTTCCCTCACTCGTGAACAAGACCCCGAGGTCCCTAAACTCCTCCACTTGAGGCAGGACCTCATCCCCGACCCGGAGATGGCACTCCACCCTTTTCCGAGACTCAACCATGGACTCAGATTTGGAGGTGCTGATTCTCATCCCAGCCACTTCACACTCAGCTGCGAACTGATCCAGTGAGAGTTGAAGGTCACTGCTCAATGAAGACAGCAGGACCACGTCATTTGCAAAAAGCAGAGACCGAATCCTGTGGCCACCAAACTGAAAACCCTCAACGCCCTGGCTGCGCCTAGAAATTCTGTCCATGAAAGTAGTGAACAGAATCGGTGACAAAGGGCAGCCCTGGCAGAGTCCAATCCTCAATGGAAACGGGTCCGACTTATTGCCGGCAATGCGAACCAAACTCTGACACCGGTCATACAGGGAACGAATCGCCTGCATTAGGTGGTCCGATACCCCGTATTCCCGGAGCACTCCCCACAGTATTCCCCAAGGAACACGGTCAAATGCCTTCTCCAAGTCCACAAAACACATGTAGACTGGTTGGGCAAACTCCCATGCACCCTCAAGGACCCAGCCGAGAGTATAGAGCTGGTCCAAAGTTCCACGACCAGGACGAAAACCACACTGCTCCTCCTGAATCCGAGATTCGACTATCCGGCGGATCCTCCTCTCCAGAACCCCTAAATAGACCTTACCGGGAAGGCTACCTCACACTTTTCATGTTATTTACCAGCATGCAGTGTGCACTTTTTGGGTTAGTGAATAAAATGTCCATTAATTACTGGCAAAAATGTATTGATGCCATACATCATTGGCCAATGTTGTCCAGAAATGGACACAGCCTGGCTAACTTTTCAAACACACATTGCTACAAAATCTTCATATTTTGCTTACACACAAGGTGCGGCAAACAGTTAGGCCACAATTGAGCGGTCTGCTGGGGAAACACTTTCCCACAAAAACGTTCTTTCTCCTCAAGATGACAGCATTTCAGCCATATTATGTCAATTTGTGCGAGATTTCCCGTTTACCAGTAAATTCTGTTTTTATTGGCCTATTTCGCGAGTCTGTTAATATCACAGTACCCTAGATCAGGTCCATGACTATAGGCTGTTTTTCCAACATGACAAGGAACTTCAAAAACCAACACTTGTGTCAAAAAGTAGGGCAAACAAGTGAAGGAGATTATATTTTTCTCATGTTTGTTAACCATAAACTGGCTTGAGGGACACATTACTGTGAGAACATTATTAAAAAATATATTTTGCATAATGGGGATCCTGTAGCAAAGGAACTCTGACAAATGTTTGAATTTATTTTACATACAGTAAAGCTACAAGAACTTTAAGGCTCCAGTTTCGAATTTTAAACACACATTGGACAAAGGAGTTAGCCGTCTTCTCCAAGATGTTTTCATCACTCTCTCAAGTATCTCATCACTTCTGTCACACTGTGTCCCACTCCACTCTGTCACTCTTCTCCTGAACCACCACCCTCCGACCCCCCAGCGCATCGCAGAGTTGTGTCGAGAACGAGAGACCCCTGTTGACTCACCCTTGGCACCTCTGGGCGGTCACAGCGAGGAGCCGCCCCAAGGTCTGGCACTGCAGCTGGCAGACAGCAAGGCCAAAGTCCGTCGCCTGAAACAACAACTGTGAGTGTGTGTGTACGCACATAAAACAAGCATACATTAAAACGGGAGCATCTGCTGGGGCTGCATCATTGCCAGAATGAGGATTTGGTCGAGAATTATGGTAAATATAGGCAATACATTATGTTGCTAAAAAAACACATTCATAACTACACGTTTCCTGCATTCAGTCTTTACAAAAAACAGACATTGCCTTACTTTTCATACAAAAGCCAACTAAATTCCCCTGAAAATGGGCAGCAGACCGGCCTGGCAGCTCTCATTGATCAACGTCAGCTCCAGTTGAACTTAATTACCTGCGGAAGAAGGGTAATTTGTTCATCAGCTCCGTTTTATTTATTTATCTGTTTGTGTGCGGGGTTACACAAAACCTCATTACCATAAAACTTTCTGGAGTTTTTCCCCCACATTTGCTAACAGTTCAGCCTTGGCTTTGGCGGAGGCCTCTGCCCGAGTCAATATGGCATAATCTTGATAATAAACACTCACACAAACAGCCCTCATTAGGGTAAAGATTGGTGTTTTGTACTGCATACTTATCTTGTCACTTTCATCACTTAAACACCCAGAGGTCCACAAATGTGTTAACTCTCCTGTCTTTTAGGGACGACAAAGGTGATCAGTTACTGGACTACAAGCAGGAGATTCAGATGATGGAGGAGGAGCTCAAAAAGCTCCAGAAAAAGGTACAAAGGGTAAAAAAATCTAATGTAAATATCTTTACATGTGAATTAAACTGAAATGGCAATAAATTGAAATAATCCTACTACGGAAATCTGTCCATTGCATTGTAGAAGAGATAATACACTTACCAAAACACGAATGAAGTCTCGGCCATGCTAGCTGCTAGCACAAACTAGCTAGTGGCGGGATATGGCAAAGGTAGCACAGCGCCCCCTATAGCGGCGGAGGACTTGTCCTTCTTTTGTTTTCTCAAACTTTTTTGTTCTACTCTGACGCTGTAACGACAAATGCGGTACAGAGGAACCTTGGAATCAATCATTTCAACCCGGGAGGTCCGACTCTAAAGAATCCGTTCGGGACAGGCGACGTCATACTCGGGCGACGTCACTTCCGGTTTCGGTTGCCATTGTGTTTAGCTAGCTAATGGGACGCCAACAAGGAAGGACGTTTTGTGAGTTTAAAGGAATACACGAAGAAGATAAATACACAGATACTCTATTGAGTTACAAGAGAAATTCACGCACAGCTGGACTCACGCGCTGTATTAATAACGCAGCAAGACGCACGCGGTTTCGACGTTAACCGAAAAACCGGGACGGACGCTAACCGAGTCATTGAAACTCTGGCGATAACGAAAAACTGAACAGGATGGCATAAAATGGCAGAATTACTGAAACAAAATAGAAGTGTAATTATTTTTTTATTCATATCATATTTCTGACTCAATAACAGGTAGTCTTATTGACTGGTATTATATATTAGTCAAGCTATGTTATTGTATTTGAACATTTGTACATAACCTGAGCCATATTCGGGGGTCTATAGATCTATACCGTAGTCCCTTGTTTATTGCTTTTAACTGGTTCCAGACTCCACTGCGAAATATGAATTTTCATAATTCTTTATTTAGAAAAAAAATACATTTGCAGTTATGGCATTGTAAACCACATTACAACCTTCTAAGTACGGTTTTTAACATTATTAGAGCCCCTTAGACATGAAATAACACCCCTATAGTCACCTTTAAACTCGTATTACCCAATATAGTAGACATAATCAGATAGTAAGTGTGTTATTATTATGATTGTGTTATTATTTTTAAAGCGATCAAGTCTGACACTTGAGTGCCTCACCAAACATCACAGTAACATGACCAACACATAGTGACCACTGTAAAATTCTACATAGCCTCACGTCCTTGAATGCATCGTCTGAATGCCATATGTTTGTATTTGAGATTATTAGCCATTATTATGCTTGGAAATGCTTCATTTAGGCCAAAAAATACATAAAATTTGCTTACTGTTGTTGTAAAGAACCGAAAAGCAATTTTCAAGATAAAGGTGAATAATGAAGCAGAGTCAGCTGAAAAATGTAACCTTATATGGCAATCTAAAAGTTGTCCTTTCACTGATATTGAAAACACAATTTTAAAAAAGATTGTGATGATCAAGAGTGGTTGTCTTATATTCGGGTCAATATGGCACGTCCTCTTTCACTTGACTGTCGTCAGAGAGATCCATCTGTCCCGCCTTTCTTTGCCCTAACGACCTAACGCGCCTGTACGAAACATATACCTCTCCAGAATCGCTCCCTGCAAAATGAGGCGAGGGGCGTGCGCGCTATGCGGGACGAGCTGGACTGCGCTCGCGAGAGAGCCGCCCGGGCCGAGCAGTTTCAGAATGAACTTCAGAGCTGCAAACACAGACTGCGCAGCCTGGATCTGACACGCACTCAACTCAAGGTAACCATGCAGCCGGCCACTGCTCACCACTCTTTCTTTTGTGGATAACGACTCTCACTGTGGTTTGCTGGAGTCCCAAAGTTTGAGAAATGGCTTTGTAACCTTTTCCACACTGTTAGATGTCAATGAAGTTATGTTTTAACAGGGGAGTACAAACACCTCCTCATGTAGTTTTGGATTTGTTTCTCCCGTAATAATAAAATGTTTCATTTGAAAGCTGGATTTTATGTTCAGTTGTCTTGTCATTGACTAATATTTACATTTGTTTGACGATCTGAAACATTAAAGTGTGACAAACATGCAAAAAAAAAAAGAAATCGTAAAGAAGATAAACACTTTTTCACACCTCTGAATGTAGCGGTGCCTTCAGTTTAGTGCTGGAATGGGTTTTGTGGATCCAAGTCGGTTTTAATTGGGTGGAAAAAGCCCAAAAGGCTCTTTTGAGGCTGGAGGTTGACACAGAAAACAGTGCGCTTCCAGTAGAAAGGCCCTCTATTCCAGCATCAAGGCGGAATTTTGGAACACACTTCCAACACACTATTGTGGGACTTTTGAAACAAAATTGTTGAAAAATAGTGTACCATGTGACTTTGACTGATTTGCATGTTGGTGCCAACTGCAGGAGCAGCAGCAGCTGTGTGCAGCACTGCAGGAGACCAAAGCGCTTCTGGAAGGACAGCTGGCCGACGCCAGGGCCCGATGCTCCTCGCTGAGGGAGCTGGAGAGGGACAATCTTCTGCTGCGTCAGCGGATTATAGACATAGAAGCGGTGGGTGGAGATTGTGTTGTTTCAACGTGTGAACTCAAACAGGTTTGCCTACATTTAGCATGTCGGGCCAACCAGAGTGCATTTATGCAGAAACAGCTGCTCTCTCATTGTGGCTCATTGCTTTTTAACGGCACGTCTGCGCGGTTAGGCTGCTTGAATGCTCCTCAGCGTGCGCTGCACTTACATTACTGTTCACCTTCCGACACTTACAAAGATTGAAGGTCGCCCCTGTGATCTTGTGACTTTTCAGGATGCGTACAACATTAATTACCGATAGATTCTGACTGACCGCACTGTGGCGAGATCAGAATAATCGATGAAGAGAAGGAAGATCAGTGCTTTCATACTGTAATGGGAGGATGCACTTATCATTTTTACTGCAGGGGGATTACTATATACTACTCATGAATATTCAATGTGTATAACTGTTTGCAGCAGGGGTTATGGCAGACCCGAGTGCCATTTGCGACCTGCGCCACATTCAAAAAATATTCTTTAACAAGAAAAAATCTGCAGCAATTTTGCAAAAATAAAGTCAAAATAATTAGACAGTAAAGTGTAATAAAAGAAAGTCGTAATTTTACAAGAAAAGTTTGTGGTATTATGAAGAAAAACAACGGCATTTTAGGAGCATGAAGTTGAAAGATTAGGGAAAGACGTCATAATACTGTGAGAAACAAACAAAACAGCAAATAAAGTTGTAATTTTGGGGAAACTGGGTCACAGGCAAACTGAGAATGCTATGAGAATAAAGTCAAAGCGTTATGAGAATAAAGTCATAGTTGCGAGAAAATCATGATCATGAGAAAAAAAAATAATAATAAAGTTGTCATTCTGGGAAAATTAGGTTGGGAAAACATTACATTATTATGGGAATAAAGTCAAAGTATTGTTTGTATAAATAATAAATATTGTGGGAATAAAGTCATAATTTTACAAGAAAAAAAATTAATAAACTTTATTTTTTTTTTATTGAAATATTTTAAAAAAGCTACAATGGGAAAAAGTTCATACTAACAACAGGCTTTTTGCACCAATATGACAAAGCGGCCATTTTGTCTTGAAATATATATATAACTTGTTAGCATATCTCCATGTGTTGCTTGACAAAATATCAAAGTGGCAAAATTGCATCTTTTCTTTTTTCACTAGAAAAAAAGTTTCCCTAAATGTACTGTTTTAGGGACTAAAGTCAGTCTTTCTTTTGGTTGTGATTGCTATTGATCAATCCATTAAAACTCCCTCAGGAATTAACGGCTGAGAGATGCTGAGTTAAAGAAACCCCGAGAGCTATAACGCTGTTTTGTCAATGTCAGCAAAGTATAGCAATCCCCAGTTGGAAAATAGTGCGGCGTCCAGTTTAGCTTTTGCGTGCAAACGCCACTCGGAAGGAGGAGTTGTGCTTAGGATGAGCTTATCTTGATGAGGCTGTAACAGTGGTACAATCCCCTTGGTGTGGTGCCATTGGAACACATTTTTTGGTTTGTTTATGTGTTTGGCATTTCTCGCCCACCGTGGATACCGGCTTTTCATGCTGTAAAATCCATTCTCAATCAAAAATCGCAAGACGCAGTCGTTTGAGTTCATGTTAAGCGATCGTAAACGTGCGGATTGTGAAAGAAGTTTCTTCATTCTTATGGTGTTCTTAATTCATCATTAATTTTAACGGTGCTTATTATTTTACTTTGTCTAAAATGTCCCTTTCCCATATTTTATATGATTTTTTCTGCTGTTCTGCAGTATTAGCTTGGCTGTTTTCTATATCGCCCTCAAAATACTTCAGGAATACTTCAGAAATTCATGATAAAATTGTTTTTGCAATGATCTTTTACGAGTATCTATTTGACATGATCTTTTATTAATTAATAAAATGTGTTCTTAATGCTACAATATGAAATATACTACTATTTCAAACTTTGAACAGGTATCGCCGATACCAGCCTGAATGTTACTCCGCAGGGGATCGGAAACCAAGTCCCCGGTATCGCTAGCACTGTGGGAGAAAGTTATGGATGGTGTGTTCAAGGGCTGTCAAACAAAGTGGGACATGTCGCCGTTTGCAACGCCGTTTGTGGGATGGCTAACTGTGTATATTTTTGGAATAAAATAATGGCCCATATTCGATTTACAAACAACAAGTCTTTTTATTTTGTAATCATTTGAACGTTTCCCTCGGCCTTACAACTTTGGACACATTTGAAAACACTGCGATAGAATTGGCTTACGTATTTCATGACGTCATGTCCACATCAACAAGTGGATCGCATCAGATCGGATGGTATCGTTTGTACACTGCCGTTTTTCAAATAAACCTAGCTCGCGTTAGGAATCTTCTACCACGAAGAGATTCACATCACGTTAAAGCTTTTCTTTTACGGGAATGAATAGTGGTGCAAATCCACCTTGAATGGTGATCGTGTGTGTGTGTGCGTGTGTGTGCAGGAGCGTGACACCGAGAGGCAGCGCGTTGATGAGCTGCTGGAGATGAACATGGGCCTGGAAGCGGACCTGCGGCAGCGCGCTGGCGTCAGCGTTCATTCTCCGGCGGCGACGCCCCACCGCCGTTTCCTCCAATCAGAGGCGGACTCCGACGAGGAGCCGATGGAGCTGATTGGTCAGAGCTGCCGCGTGTCTGCACCTTGTCATTTAAGACGTTTTAATTAACTGATAAGAGAAAACATGTCGCGGAAGGATTGGCCCCGGGGGTTATCAATCATAAAGAAATAGCGTGATATCATATATCAATTTCTCCGCTTTCTCTTTTTTATTGTCTTCCATACTCTTGACGTATTCAGAGCAGAAGCCTCTGAGCGTGGAAGTGGGCGAGGCGTCGGCGCTGAGGCTGCTGGGAGCTGAGCAGGAGAACGCGCAGCTGAGGAAACGTTTGGAGGAGCTGCAGGCCCGGCAGGAGGTCAGGGGTCGAGGGGATTTTGATGCAAATAGAAATGGTCCGGGCAGCACGGTGGATGAGTGGGTAGCACATTGGCCTCACAGTCAGGAGGTTCTGGGTTGGAATCTCCGTTGGGCATCTGTGTGGAGTTTGCATGTTCTCCCCGTGCGTGTGTGGGTTTTCTCCGGGTACTCCGCTTTCCTCCCACATTCCAAAAACATGCATGTTAGCTTCATTGGCCGCTCTAAATTGTCCATTAGAGTGTGAATGTTTGTTTGTCTATATGTGCCCTGCGATTGGCTGGTGACCAGTCCAGGGTGTACCCCGCCTCCCGCCCAAAGTACGCTGGGATAGACCCCAGCATACCCGCGACCCTAATGAGGATAAGCGGTGTAGAAAATGAATGAATCATCATGAATGTATACATAGAATATGTAAGACAATTAATAAACCAAAAGAAATGATAGTTAAATGTTATTTGTACATACATACAAGGAAGAAAATGCCAATCAAACATATCTTTAATTTAAAAAAAACATTGACTAGGAATGTCTCGATCCTACTTCCGATTTGGTCCGATTTTTTTTATAGCCTTGCCAATTTTATCCGATCCTTTTACTAAAAACATTAAGCATTCAAAACATGAATTTGTGGAATTTAATATAGTTGTGAAAATAGCTCTGCGACTCAGGTCCCTAATCCAATACCAGTCAATTTAATAAAAGATCAAATTGAGAGGAAATGGAAGCGGTAAATACTTTTAGGGTAGGACTAATCATTTGATATGCTTATTGATCAATTTGTGTTGTCATTTAGAATGTATAACAGTTTTTTAAATACGCAATGGTAATTTATTGACGGTCCCTAGTAGAGACAGCCAGCGGTTAAACCGGCGACACAAGAGTCCGGGCACAGTGAGCACGGAGCCAAATATCCAACGTCCACGTGGAACGTAACACCACCATGGTACGCCGTGAACATGGTGATGTTACGGGTGGCGGCAGTCGAGTGGCGACCAGCATTTAGGCGCATTACCGCATCTACCATGTTGGGGAGTGGCCCAAAGTTATGACAACCGGACTGGCGCCATCTCGTGGCAGAAGCCGATCCTATCCGAGCTTCACAATGCAGCAGATCGGCAGCCAAGCTCCATCCTGAAGATTCAAGATTCAGGACATCCCCACTTCAGACTATCAGACATTTTGAAAGATTTGAATCACATTTTTGACTTGTTGTCCACGACCCACCCAGAATGGGTCCTCACCCACCAAACGCTGCTTTTAAGTCCTCGTCACACTAGGCACGAATCAAGAAGAACCAAGCAGTAGGGTTGGCTCCTTTTTTCCTTGGCAACTTTGCACTGTCGCCTCCGATGGCGTTCCCTTGGCTCCGTTTTTCCTTGGCGGATGAATTGAATAAGGTGATTTATATAATGCACTTTGAATAAGCACACATTTTCTGGCCCGGTAGTGCGACGAGGGTACATGCGGTGTTGCTTTGGCGCTATCTCACCTGACCGGTCGAGCTTTTTGGGGCTGACAATGTGACCTTAATGTACAGCAATGAGCCCTGTGGGCTGCGTTATTGTAGATTGGACCTTTGAGAAAAGAAATGGACCTGACCGCACCTCCCGGGTCGTGTATGACGTAATTCCCCTCACTGGAAAAAGATTTTTTTAATGTACTGAATTGACACCTGCACCACACAATGCATTCAGCACTGTATGGATCAGCTCCATTCTGTAGTTTCTATGGTGACACGAGAGCGGAGACTGCTATTTTTATGACCCGCCTGAAATGATTTGAATCAATCTGAACTGTTCTATTATTGCCTTATTCCAATAGATTTTTTGTCTCTTTCTGGTATTGAACTAGAAGGCCATTCCGTGTAAGGGAAAAGGAAAGTGTTGGAGGGCTTTCATGCTCAGTGCCCAAAGGCAGCGAGAAAAACAGAAGAAGCACAAATGCAGACCATTTAAGAACAATTAAAACCTCTGACGCTTCTCTCCTGCTGTACCTTGCAGTTCCACAACTTGAAGAATGAAAACGCCACTTTAAAGCGGCAGCTGGAAGAGCTAATGACCAACCTGCAGCACGTGGAGGACAGGAGGCAAGACACGGGAGTGAAGACGTCCGAGCAAGAGGAGAACGGCGACAGGGGGGTCCCGGGGTCTGAATCCTGCAGGGGACAGGGGGAGGGAATGGTGAGGTCGGTGGAGGCGAGGGAGCGAAGAGGAGAAATTATTGTGACACCGAGGGAAGCAGGGGTCGGGGAAGAGGTTCTCCATGTCAGAGGGAAAGCAGATGAGGAGCCCAAAGGGAGAGGAGAAGCAGAAGGCGACCAGATAGACATCCAAAATGAAGAAGCACCATTAGACATCCAAAAAGGTCCACAAAATAGAGAAACCCATGAAGAACCAACAGCTGTAGACCAGGCTGTATGCGATCTTTCCGGTGCCGATGCCGCTCTAAAAGTCCATCTCCAGGAGACCCAGAAGGAGGCTGACAGGCACGCGCTGGTGGCCCAGGACCTGCGCTCCAAGCTGGGGGAGCAGAGCAGGAAGACGTGGGAGGCTGAGCAGAAGCTGGTGCTTCTGGAGGCCGAGCTGCAGCACTTGAGGAAAGCTGCAGAGAATCTCGGGGAGGCCCGCAGGCAGATGGAGGTATGGATGATGGAATGGATTGGATGTGTGATTGATAGAGGTAATAATAGCAATCAGGAGACCATACGGCTGCTCGCAGAGAAGATAAATGGACACGTTGGGGATGTGACACTCACAGTTCATTTACGTAGGAAAAAAACACCATGCACGGATAATAATGTCACTCGCTGGAGACCCACATGGGGAAAAACAGACGTCACTCATTATATCACGGTTTGAATGTCGCTCCCTCGCTAAACCGCGTTTTCAAAAAAAGGATGAATTAATGATTGAAAGACAAGTTATATGTAGAATTCTAGTCACTGGGCATCTGTAATGTTATGAGACATGACGTTAGATTACGTGACCTTTCGCACTGCATGGGGACTAACTACTGAGCCAGCAGAGCCCAAAAGAACAGTCAAAGATTACTCTCATTCCGTGTGGAAGTGGTGAGTTTTTGGCTTCTTTGTCCTTCTTCCCCACTCCGTCCGAAACACTTTCTTACATTTAGAAACAGTACATTGGGGAGGCTAACCTGTTAGCTCGGTTAGTTGAATCCTCGGTAAATTCACTTGTCGCGGTCGGACCTGGGACCGGTTAACTGCGATAAACGAGGGACAACTGTACTATACAAAACACACGCTGTTCGGCTTCACTAACCAATCAGAGGACGGAACCAGGCTCACGTTACTGTAGCCCTGCTAGCTGGCCCTATGAAGCCCCCTCTGGAATCTGATTGGCTAACAAGACAGCCCTATTGTTAACAGTGTTGATTTGATTTTGGCCAGAACTCCTGATTGTGAAGGCCTCGCGCAAATTAGATGCTGAAATCTGATTGGACAAAACGAATGCTCAAGGCACTACCGGAAGCGGTGCAGCAAAAAGACACAAAAGTAATAGACTGCTGGGAATTAATACATCAAATAAAAACAAATACTACAGTGTGGATCAGTGCTTCTGACAGCGTTGAGGCCAGCAGAGAAGGTCTTGTTTGTACTGATGATGCGGCAGTTGACACAATGTCCTACCATGTGTCTCTCTTTCCCTCGTCTCAGGTTCTGCAGTCAGAGGCTCGGGCCACGGAGGAGGAGCTGTGTCGTCTGCGGAGCCAAGCCGAGCTTCACAGCATGCAAACTGCGGTTCTTGCCAGCCTGGAGGGGGAGCGGGCCGCGCTGGAGAGAGACAGGGACACGCTACGCGGCACTGCGGATGCCCTGCGCACCGCCCAGCGCAAGGTTGGAAAGTACACGTGCACGCACACGCATACTGACCATCAAATATTCCATGAGGGATGATTTTTTCCCGTGGGGATGAAGACAAACCGACAAAGACAGGAAGGAACATCAAAAAGAAAAGGAAAAGATGTCTAGTTATGCAGATTTACAAAAAACAGTAGACCAGGGCTAGGGAACCTGCGGCCCGGGAGCCAAATGTGGCTCTTTTCGTGACCACACATGTCTCTCAGACGTTTCTTAACACCGTAACATTTATTTATTTTTATTCAGTTTAAAAAAAAACAACATATCTTGCTTACTACAGGGGTGTTCAAAGCACATCAGCAGTAATTTCACGGAAATAAAGTCAAAATAATTAGGAGGAAAAAATCGAATCTAACCAAAAAAAGTTGAAATTTTTGGGAAATTTAGGTTGCGGAAAAGGGTAAAATATTAGGAGAATAAAGTCAGCTGGGATAGGTTCCAGCATACCCGCGACCCTAATGAGGATAGGCAGTATAGAAAATGGATGGATGGATGTGAAAATGTTACAGGAATAAAGTCATAATTGCGAGAATGGTTAAAAAATTTGGAAAATAAAAACCCTTCTAAAATTGAAACAAATTGCTGTAATTTTAAGAGTAGAAATTCCAAATATTTAGTTAAAAAAAGGCACAATTTTACCAGAATAAACCCGTAAAGGTATAAGTAAAAATAATGTCATTTTAGTAGGTTTTTATTTTAAATGTTGTTGTATCATGGGAAACAAGCAAAGCAATGTCAAGTTGTCATTTTTGGAGTATTAGTTTAGGAAAAAATTAATAAAGTTGAAATACTGTGGGAATAAAGTCATAATATCACAAGTAAATTATTGTTTCATAATGTATAATGTTTTGTGTAACATGTTTTTTGCTGACATTTTAAAGTTAAACATGACATGATCACAGGGTTAAAAATAACATTCCAAATATAAAACCTCTCAGCACTTCAGTCCATTCGAATCAGAGACTCATTATATTCCAAAATTGTTGGTCTTGCTTAAAAATGCACACTTTTAGTTGTAATCATGCGGTCAGCTATTCATTTTTCTTTTTGCCATCACTTTCTGCGCTCTGTGCATCACAAAAAAAAAACCAAGAGTGCAGCAGCTTAAGAAACTGAAGAAAACTTTTTTTTTAACCTTGTTATTTTTGTTTGTTTTTGTATTCGTGTGTCTTTTCGCTTGTTTTGTGTGGATTTTCATCTTTTTGCGTATTGTGGAGCTGGACTGGGGTGGACTTGGGGTTGTTTCTTTTTTCATTTTTTCTTTCCTTTGTCAATTAAATAAATTGAATTTAACAACAAACCAAATAGTACGCTCACTTATGTAATGTTTGTCAACAAAATAAATCGCTACAACTCATTTCCTGCAAACCAGAGAGTAAAAAGAGTCCGAGTTGAGCAGAAAACCGCACAAGATGTGCCGCGGAAATTCCGTTTTTCGGGGAATGTAGCGAGGCATCAAACAGTGGTTTATACTCCGAGTGCAGGCTGACTGTGCCTCATTTTGAAAAGCCAAACAAATGAATGTGTTAAAGAGTCCATTTATTCCTGGAAGTTCATACTCAAAGATCACCGCATTGCTCATTATCATTAGCTTGCTGCACCGTACATCCCCGTTTGCTGTGAAAAATTCTTTAAAAAGTGATAGAGAATACAGCACGTGAACTTTTTTACGGAACTGCTGTATGTCATCAGAGAGACTGCAAGCTAAGAAAAAGAAAAGTGCTGAGTCAGCGTGAAGGAAATACCACCAAAAGGCTGCTTGAGTAACTTCCATTTAGAAAGATGCCCCTCATTGCTGCACCCGGTATCACTTTATTCACCTTAGAGACATGTCGCTGCTGCATGTGTTTGATTTTTATTTTCTCTTTTTCCAAGACATTTATTTAGTTTAATAAGAATTCATGATTTCATTTATTATGAAGCTCACAAGACGTTGAAATCATTCACATCCAAGTGTGCTGTGTTGTTGCAGGAGTGTCCAAACTGTGACCCGTGGCTTTTTTTTTTGACCAGGCCGCGGCATATAATTTAACCCAAAAACAAAATAACCACAGCAAAAATGAAAAGAAAATCAGTTTTACAAGAATATGGGCAACTTTTTAGTAGCATAAAGTTAAAATATTAATAAGGAAAACATATTTTATAGTAATTTTTTTAAATCGGAATATTATGACAAAGACTGGCGAGACCAGTGATGTTGTTTGGTTTAGAGACAGTGCCGCTGAGGAAAAGACAGGAGGCAGAGCTGGAGGTAGCAGAGATGAAGATGCTGAGGTTCTCTTTGGGTGTGACCAGGATGGACAGGATCAAGAATGAGCACATCAGAGGGACAGCACATGTTAGAGGTTTTGGAGATAAAGTCAGAGAGGCCAGACTGAGATGGTTGGGACATGTCCAGAGGAGAGATAGTGAATATGTGGGTAGAAGGATTCTGGGTTTTGGATTGCCAGGCAGGAGGCCTAGAGGAAGAGCAAAGAGGAGGTTTATGGATGTAGTGAAAGAGGACATGAAGGTAGTTGGCGCAAGAGAAGAGGATTAGATGGAGTAAACTGATTCGCTGTGGCGACCCCTGAAGGGGATAAGCCGAAAGGAAAAAAAGAAGAAGGTTATGACAAACAAAACATAAAAGGTTATTATTTTTGAAAAATTAGGCTACGGAAAAAGTTATAATGTTCCAAGAATAAAGTCAGAATATTATGGGAATTAAATCATAATTGGTAATATTAATAATAGGAAAGGTAATATTAATAATACAAATGTAATAAAAAAATTAAGTGAAAGTGTATTCTAGTAATAAGAAAATTTGCAATTTTCTGAGAATAAACTGGCAATATGAAGAAAAATAATCTTGTTGCAGTTGAAATATTAAAGAAAAAAGTAATAACAGGAGTAATAATAATAATAATATATTTTTTGTAAGTAATATGAAAAACAATTAAACAAACTAAAATTGTAAGTTTGGTAAAAAGGTTGGGAGAATGAAATCAAAAAGTTATTGGAATGAAGTGATCATTATGAGAAGAACATTTACAAGAAGAAAGTTATAAAATAGTTGGGAAAAAAAACATGAATGGGAAAAAAGCTGCAATTTTATGATAAAGTGTATTAAAAAGTTGAAATTTTACAGGACGAAACTGGTAAGTATAAAATAAGAAAACATGTTTTAGTAGATGAGTTGAAAAAACCCCCCGCAGACCCACCACCTGCAGGGGCAAGCATAAGGGTCCGGTGCTGTGTGATTTGGGCAGTGGTCGAGGGCGGGTGTCCGGGCGACCTGGGCTTCGGCGACCAAATCTGGTTCTTGGGACATGGAATGTCACTTCTCTGGTGGGGAAGGAGCCCGAGCTTGTGGAAGAGGCGGAGAGATTCCGACTAGATATAGTCGGACTCACCTCAACCCACAGTTTAGGCTCTGGAACCAAACTCCTTGAGAGGGGCTGGACCTTGTTCTTCTCTGGAGTTGCCGCTGGGGAGAGGCGGCGAGCTGGTGTGGGCTTATTGTTAGCCCCCCGGCTTGGTGCCTCTGTGTTGGAGTCATCCCCAGTAAACGAGAGGGTTACTTCCCTACGCCTTAGGGCTGGGGAAAGGGTCCTGACTGTGGTTTGTGCCTATGCGCCGAACGGCAGTTCAGAGTACCCAGCCTTCTTGGAGTCTATCAGAGGGGTGCTGGAGAGCACCCCAGCTGGTGACTCCATAGTTCTACTGGGAGACTTCAACGCCCATGTGGGCAATGACAGTGTGACTTGGAGGGGCGTGGTTGGGAGGAACGGCCTCCCTGACCTGAACCCGTGCGGTGTGTTGTTGCTGGACTTCTGTGCGAATTACAGTTTGTCCATAACGAACACCATGTTCGAACATAAGGATGCCCATAAGTGCACTTGGCACCAGGACACCCTAGGTCGCAGGTCTATGATCGACTTTGTGGTCGTATCATCAGACCTGCGTCCGTATGTTCTGGACACGCGGGTGAAGAGAGGGGCTGAGCTGTCAACTGACCACCACCTGGTGATGAGTTGGATTAGATGGCGGGGAAGGATGCCGGACAGACCTGGCAGACCCAAACGCGTAGTGAGGGTGTGCTGGGAACGTCTGGCAGAATCTCCCGTTCGTCGAGTCTTCAACTCTCATCTCCGGCAGAGCTTCGCCTGCATTTCGAGGGAGGACCGGGATATTGAGTCCGAATGGGCCGTATTCCGTGCCTCTATTGCTGAGGCAGCCAGTTGTGGTTGCGGCCGCAAGGTGGTCGGTGCCAGTCGTGGTGGCAAGCCCCGAACCCGATGGTGGACACCGGGGGTTAGGGCTGCCGTCAAGCTGAAAAAGGAGTCCTATCGAGCATGGATGGCTTGCGGGACTCCCGAAGCAGCTGACAGGTACCGGCAGGCCAAGCGGCACGCGGCTTCGGCGGTGGTCGAGGCAAAAACTCGGGTGTGGGAGGAGTTCGGTGAGGCTATGGAGCACGACTTTCGGTCGGCCTCGAAGAGGTTCTGGCAAACCGTCCGACACCTCAGAAAGGGGAAGCAGCCCCCAGTTCACACTGTTTACAGTGCGGACGGGGGCTTGCTGACCACGACTGTGGATATAGTTGGTCGGTGGAAGGAATACTTCGAGGCCCTTCTCAATCCCACTGACATGCCTTCCATAGAGGAAGCAGAGTCTGAGGATACGTACGTGGACAGTTCTATCACCGTGGCTGAGGTAATTGGGGTAGTCAAATCACTCCCCAGTGGCAAGGCTCCGGGGGTAGACGAGTTCCGCTCAGAATTTCTCAAGGCTCTGGATGTTGGAGGACTGTGTTGGTTGACACGCCTCTACAACATTGCATGGAAGTCAGGAACAGTACCTCTGGACTGGCAGACCGGGGTGGTGGTCCCCATTTTTAAAAAGGGTGACCGGAGGGTGTGTTCCAACTATAGGGGGATCACACTCCTCAGCCTTCCTGGGAAAGTCTACTCCAGGGTGCTGGAGAGAAGGGTACGACCGTTAGTCGAACCTCGGTTAGAGGAGCTGCAATGTGGTTTTCGTCCCGGTCGCGGAACACTGGACCAGCTCTACACCCTTGCAAGGGTACTCGAGGGTATGTGGGAGTTTGCCCAACCAGTCTACATGTGCTTTGTGGACCTGGAAAAGGCATTCGACCGTGTCCCTCGTGGTGTCCTGTGGGGGGTGCTCCGGGAGTACGGGATTGATGGTCCGCTTCTACGTGCCATTCGGTCCTTGTACAATCGAAGCAGGAGCCTGGTTCGCATTGCCAGCAGTAAGTCGAGCTTGTTTCCGGTGAACGTTGGCCTCCGCCAAGGCTGCCCTTTGTCACCGATTCTGTTCATAATCTTCATGGACAGAATTTCTAGGCGCAGTCAAGGTGTTGAGGGAGTCCAGCTTGGTGACCTTAGGATCTCGTCTCTGCTATTTGCAGACGATGTGGTCCTTATGGCCTCATCAGGCTGTGACCTTCAGCGTTTACTGGAGCGGTTTGCAGCTGAGTGTGAAGCTTCTGGGATGAGACTCAGCACCTCCAAATCCGAGGCCATGGTTCTCAGTCGGAAACGGGTGGACTGTACCCTCCGGGTTGGGAGTGAGGTCTTGCCTCAGGTGGAGGAGTTCAAGTATCTCGGGTTCTTGTTCACGAGTGAGGGAAGGTTGGAGCGTGAGATCGACAGACGGATCGGTGCAGCATCTGCAGTAATGCGGTCGCTGTACCGGACCGTCGTGGTGAAGAGAGAGCTGAGCCGGAAGGCAAAGCTCTCTGTTTACCGATCGATCTACGTTCCCACCCTCACCTATGGTCATGAGTTATGGGTCATGACCGAAAGAATGAGATCGCGGATACAAGCGGCGGAAATGAGTTTCCTTCGTAGGGTGGCTGGACTCACCCTAAGAGATAGGGTGAGGAGCTCGGCCATCCGGGAGGAGCTCAGAGTAGAGCCGCTGCTCCTTCACATCGAGAGGAGCCAGTTGAGGTGGCTCGGGCATCTAGTCCGGATGCCTCCCGGGCGCCTCCCTGGTGAGGTGTTTCGGGCATGCCCAGTCGGGAGAAGGCCCCCGGGAAGACCTAGGACACGCTGGAGGGACTATGTCTCACAGCTGGCCTGGGAACGCCTTGGTGTCCTCCCGATGGAGCTGGAAGAGGTCGCTGGGGACCGGGAAGTCTGGACTTCCCTACTGAAGCTGCTGCCCCCGCGACCCGGACCCGGATAAGCGGTGGAAAATGGATGGATGGATGGAGTTGAAAAAAGTAATAATAACATTATGTTTTAATAATAACACACATATGATTTCTTCAAAGTCGTTATATAAGGAGAAACAAAGAAACAAACAAACAAACAGAAAAGTTAAACATTCATTCATTTTTTATGCTGCTTATCCTCATTCTCGGGTACGCTGGAGCCTATCCCAGCTGGCTTTGGGCAGGAGGCGGCATACACCCTGGACTGGTCGCCAGTCAATCACAGCGCACGTATAGACAAACAAACATTCAGACCAGTTTAGAGCGGCCAATGAAGCTAACATGCATGTTTTTGGAATGCGGGAGGAAAGCGGAGTACCCGGAGAAAACCCACACACGCACGGGGAGAAAACTCCACACAGAGATGCCCAACGGAGATTCCAACCCTTGTCTTCCAGATCTCCTGACCGTGTGGCCAACATGCTAACCACTCGACCACAACGCGGCCAGTTTTGAAACAGAAAGAAAGCCAAAAGCAAGAATGGGAAAAAGAGCACCGTTTAGTAACATGCTTTTTCACGTAGAGTATATCGTAAAGCTAAAATGTAGTTTTTTCTCAAAACATGTTTAACGTCTGAGCACATGTAGAAAATATCACCAAAGTTGCATCCTTTCATTTTTCGGCCCTTGCGGGATCAAGTTTGGACACCCCCGTCCTGACACTTTACAGAATGTTTCAATCGCCCACTAATTCTAGAATCTATTCAATGCGACTTTTGGATGGTACTTTTGTTTCGGTGCTCCTTTGCTGTTCCGCAGCGTTGCAAGTGAAACACACACGGCTCAATGAATTGCTCTCAAAGTGAGAATGACTACTTTTGTTGCCGCAGCTCTCTTTAGACTGCGCTACTGCATGATCATCTCTTTCACACTCCGGCTCGGCACCCCCGCTGTTTCACATTCCCACTTAAGAGGTAGACAAGCAGGGCAAGGACGGGCGGCAAAGACTCGGAATTAACGGCGACCCAGAGCGTGTGCGCACGTTAAATCAAACGTGAAACACGCTCCACTTGCTTCGGCTGCAGGGAGCCCAACGCAAACGGGGATTTACATCTCGCCGACGTCCTCCCTTTTCGACCCGAGCGTCCTCACAGACACAAGAAAAACACGTGAGGTCCTTTCGGTTCTCAGCCATAATGTGAACATTTCTGTTTGTGTTGCGCTTGAGTCGGTAAAGAATGTTCATCGGCCGACTGAGAGCCCAGGATTTCAAATCATTCTTGTTCTCTGTGCTGCTATTGGAGTTTGTCTCCTGAGACCTGCCTTGTGTTTGAGAAGAAGGCCTCATCAGCGTTTTATTTGCTCTCTCTTTCGTGTAACACATTTTCATGTACTGTACGGGTGATATCCCACTGCTTTTATTTTTTATTTTATTTTTCTTTACGCTATTAGAGCCCCTTAGACACGAACGAACACCCCTATAGTCACATTTACATTTGTATTTCATAATAATAGCCAATTTAAGACATAAATAAAACCCACGCTCGTGTGTGCTGCTATAAATGTGTCCCTGGAGGCGTGGACAGGAAGTGACATCGGTTGTTCAGAGTCGGGTTTTAGCTGGATTACGGCCGTAACAGTAGCCCGTGTTATTATTACGATTAGAGACGCACAATAGACATATTTTTCAAAGTGATACCGATAACTTTCTGCGGCTCAATACTTATATAACACCGAAACAGATTTTTATTTCATATCTACTTTTTAAAATTTAGATTTAAGTGTAGTCTTTGCACACCTGGAGCTAACAAATTAGTATTTGACCAAGTGTCCCCGTTGATTTGTCCTGATGAAATATCATGACGTTACTACTACCACATCAGGAGAACCAGAGTATAGAGGGGGGAGGAGCCACCTGCTGTGGCCCAGCAAGGTGCACTGTATTCGGGCACACGCTCCGAGCAGCCGGTGTGCCCCTATGGAGGTCAGGAGAACCAGAGTATAGAGGGGGAGGAGCCACCTGCTGTGGCCCAGCAAGGTGCACTGTATTCGGGCACACGCTCCGAGCAGCCGGTGTGACGCCACGGAGGTCTCTCACGAATCTTTTGCTGGCAATTCAGGTGGCTGATAAGGTTTTTTGTGTGCTAAATGTTTTTTTTTTCCGTCATCATAAACATGAAGTGAAACTTTTTTTTTGCTTTGTTGACTGGAGTGGATGTCCAAGGCAAGAGCTCTGCTGAGGATACTATAAACTCCGACTATGTTGGTGCTTTTCTGAATACATTTCATGAACACAAGATCGCAACTGGTTGCTGATTCCCTCAACTGTAACATGGATTGGCGTGAGGTACAGATTCCGTGAAATAAACGAGTTACATGTGCTGAAAGCTGCTAGGAAGCCAAGCTAACCGGCTAATTACTGAAGTTCAAAGCAGTTGCCTAGCAACAATGCCAAACAAAAGAAAAAAGAAAACAGATAAAGCATCTATTACAATTGTAAAGGATGCAGGCCCAGGATACATGGACTCAAAATCACAAGCGTCAGTCTTGTTGCCAAATGTGGAGGGGGAGGACGACTACAGCCATGAGTTGACTACATCAGAAAAACAAGAAGAAGAACAAAACGTGATGGAGGAGGACGACTACAGCCATGAGTTGAGTACATCAGAAAAACAAGAAGAAGAACAAAACGTGGTGGAGGAAAATTTCCGGGAGTCCAGGATGCAAGACGATGAAGATGGAGATGCAGGAGATACGGGGGTGTACTGCAACACAACCAGTCACAGATTCAACATGTACAATCGCAGAATGACAGTCTCATGGAAAAGATCCTAGGGGTCCATGGTGATGTCACAAACCTTATGGAGGAAAATAGAGCACTGAGCAGAGAAACTAAAGCTCCAAAAGAAGAAATCAAGAAGTTGCAAGATAAAAATGTTGCATTGAGGGCTGCTCTTAAAGAGGTTAAAAACCCTATGGCAGATAATAAAGCACTACGCACTGATATCAAGGCCTTGCAGGATAATATAAAGGCACTGTTGGAAGAAAATGCCGCCTTGCACGCTGCTCTCAAGGAAGCTAAAAACCATCTGGAAGAAAATTGAGCATTATGCAAGGATGTTAGAGTTCTGCAGAATGATATCAAGACGTTATTGGAAGACAAGGCTGCCTTGCGTGCTGCCCCCAAGGAAGTAAAATCATGCATTATGCAACGACATGAATGCTCTACAGGACGATATCAGGACATTATTGAAGGGTAATGCCGCCTGGCGCAGAAACACCACCACACCGGCCGTCATCAAGTTCACCAACAGGGAATTCAAAGCTGCGCTGCTGAAACAGAGGAAGAACTTGAAAGTCACAAACGTCGACCTAAATGAGCATCTGACAAAACGCAGCGCTGACGTCACCAAGAAAGCACGAGACTTGAGGAAGCAGGGAAAGATACAAAGTACTTGGAGCACCAACGGGAAAATATACATCAAGCAACATGGAGGTCCAGGAGAAGCAGGAGTGCTGCTTGTCAAAGACATCAACGATCTGGATGCATACTAAACATCATATAATCATGACAGTAAGGATAAAAGAGGATACAACGTACTAAACAGGAAGATTACATTCAATAATACAAACATTGATATTAACGTAGAAACAGGACGCTCAACAAAGTATTACAATCAGGAACTTGTGTACTTACATTTAATGACACTCACAGCACAACACCACGACCGCAAGATGTTGCTCCGGAAATCAACAAGGGAAGATGGAAGGAAAGAGGAAGAAAAAGAAAAATATGATATATGCATGTATGTCATATATATGTGTGTATGTACACATATCAAAGCATGTGTGTATGCATGTATATGAACAGCATGTATGAGTATGTATTGGCAAATCCCGTGAAAAGGGGGTAGGATCAAATAAGCTCTGCTTCTTCCTACTCCTTTTGGGACATGTAGAAGTGAGGAATGGAACATGCATCATTCTTTTGTACATTTTATACAGTGTATGCGTGTTCCAAACTAATTCAACCAAACCAAACCAAAACCAAAGAAACCAGCACAGGGAATTAAAAATGGCTTAAAAACTGTCAATCTTTTACCAGAACGACCAGTTAGCGTTGACCGCTCAGACGCTCAAGGCCGAGCTGGATCGACAGGCTCGCACCTTGGAGAGCTCCCGCCGTCGGGAGGAGGAGCTGGAGGCGGAGCTGCGTGGCGCCTCCTTGGAGGCTCAATCCGCGGCCCGGGCACGGGACCAGGCGCTGCTGGACGCCTCGCGCCTGGAGCAGGACAAAGAGGCGTGTCAGGCAGAGCTGGACGGCCTGCGGAAGGACGCGAGGCAGCGGGAGAGGGAGGCGGCCAGACTGAGGCATCAGCTGGACAGCACCAACGCGGCTCTGGAGCGTAGCAACCAGAGAGCGCGGGCCTTGGATGCTGATCACAGGTGCTGAGGCGCACGTAAAACTGCTAACAGTACTTTGTGAGACTGGCCAAATAGTGTACATAAAGTCTCGACAGTGTTATCATTTTGAAGCTATTTATAATCCTTTTATAAGGGTAGCTTCATTGCAAAACTGTCTGAGGTGTGTGTGTGTGTGTGTGTGTGTGTGTGTAGGTGTGTATGTCAGCAGCTGTCCGAGTCCAAGGAGCTCTGCGCTCAACTGCAGGAACTGCAGAGTGAGCTTGGCGCTCGATTAGGCAGCCTGGAGGAGAGTCAACAGCAGCTGCAGGAGCAGAATGGACACGCACAAGCCAAGATCAGGTCACTCATGCAGGTCTGTGTGTGTGTGTGTGTTAAAAATAACTTTACTATTAAATACTTCATGAACTATCAAAACAATTTTTAAGGAAAATGTTACTTAAATGGTGCTGGTTTCCTTTGAGTGGGATAGCAGCATATCATGCACTATCATAACATGTCTGCCAGGATATCTGTCTTGCATTTCTGTTGGAACGTCTCAGTACAGTGATACCGCGGTTTTCATCATTAATCTGTTCCAGAGGAAAACCGAAAAGTATAAAAAACACATCCATTTTTCAATACATTTGTCCCCCCCTTATAGCAATGGCCGCAAAATTGATGTTCATAAATGGTAAACATTAAATAGGTTTTTAAACATTATTAGAGGCCAGTACCCATGAAATAACACCCCTATAGTCATAAATTCGCCCTTCTATTATTCATTGTTTACACCACACAGCACCTCTTATGCTGCAAGGACTTGAGATGATTGCTAGCTAGCAAAGTAGCGAGCTAACAAGCTAGTGTGCTAACAAGTTAGCAAGCTAACTAGAAGCAGTTGGACCATAGAAAACAATAAATATGTTTATTAAACATTATAAAAAAAACCAGTAGCCATGAAATAACACCCCTATAGTCATCTTCACGCTCCGATTATTCATTGTTTACACCACACTGCAACTCTTACGCTGCAAGGACTTGAGATGCTCGCTAGCTAGCAAGCTAACAAGCTAGCGAGCTAACCAGACCTGCAGTTTTTCCACACATTTCTGCCTCCTAGTCCAGGAGATCTGGTTCTGATTTTCTATGGGAGTATTTGAGTACAGTGGAACCTCGGTTTTCGTCATTAATCCGTTCCAAAAGGTCAAACAAAAATGAAAATGTACAAAAACCAAAATCATTTTTCAATACATCCGTTCCTCGTTTAAAGCAGTTAATTGGTTCCAGACCTGACCGTGTTAAAATAATATGTGGAATATGTTTGTTGTTAAAGCATAGAAAACTTTAAATACGCCCTGCGATTGACTGGCGACCAGTCCAGGGTGTACCCCGCCTATGGGCCAAAGTCAGCTGGGATAGGCTCCAGCATACCCCCGACCCTAATGAGGACAAGCGGTATAGAAAATGAATGAATAAACTTTAAATACATAAAAATATATTATTAGAGCCCAGTAGACCTATGAATAACACCCCTATAGTCACCTACTATTATTCATTCACATTGCAGCTCTTATGCTGCAGGGACTTGACTACTACCACTAGCTGGCATACTCACCACTTCCACACAGAATGGGAGGATAACTTTTCTTCACTCTCATCATGTCAAACTTGTCATGGCTGACTCCATGACTTCATAAAGTGTTAAGGTAATGTTTTGTAAGCAAACGTGCAATGTTTTGTGTCACTACTGCCACCTAGTGACCAGACGATATCACTTGTATTGAATAATCATTTTGAATAATAATAAACAACAGTCAATCATTTATTAATTCATTCATTTCTGAAAAGCAGCGATAGCTAGGGAGGAATTAATGTCAATCCAGTTAACCTTTTCCAAATATTTTAAAAGAAAACACTTGGTACAGAGAATAACTACTGTAATTAATAAGTGAAACACGTGCGGAAGTTGCGCTGTGCTTGACTAAGTAATTGGACAATATTCTGTTTTACGATGACGACACTGTCAACTCTCCAACCAGGACCTGTCCAGCGAGCAGACTTGCTCTCAGAATCTCACCTCCGAAGTCCGACGTCTTAACCAGGAGCTCCGAAAAGCTCCAACCGCACTAAAGAGCGCTACAGACTGTCTCAACCAATCGCGGGACAGAACTGAGGCGAGCACACGCTCCCTGGACGAACCCCATCTCCAGTTGGGAATGAAAGAGGATTCACATTCACACTCTTCAGACCAAATGCACTTTTGTCAGACGGGCACCCATCAAGACCCTGACGCCGACAAAGGTCACGACCTTGCTGTGACTTCCCATGATGCCGCGGGAGAGACGCAGCTCAGCGGGAGGCTGTTAGAGCTGGAGAAAGAGGTGTGTAAATGTATTTGAGCCGAGTGTGTCTGCGGGACGCGTGTGTTGCTTATGTGAAGGAAATGATCCATATTATGTGGAAACTCTTCGCCAGAGGGCTCCTCCGCTCACAATGGCGCCCACTCTGCGAGTGTAGCGCTTTATTTGCAGACACTTTATCTCGCCATCACTTTCCATGTCACCTCAGCAACGCTTTATCCTCCTTATCTGGGCTGCTTCCCTTTTTTTACCCTCTTCTCTGCCTCGACATGTGCTCTTTCCAAAAACCCACACCGCAGAGCTTGCGTTTAGACGAAGGTCAACGATTTTGTTTGCTTTATTGACACTGTAAGTTGTGGAAAAAAATGGTTAGAATTCTTTACGTACACTCCTGACCAGTTGAAAAATTGTAAGAAATGATATTTTGGACTGAAAGGTTCTAGGCGGAGCTTCAAAATGGGAAAAAAAGCAACTTGTTGCAAAGAAGTTGATCAAAAGTTGAAGAGCACAGCCTTTAAAAGGCCAAATATTGGCAAAAATGCGGATTCAATGCAGTTTGGTGTCAGGTATTCATCATCTCTTGATGGCAAAGGCAAAACAGCTTTCTCTCTTTGAAGGCGGTGGGATTGTCGGCTGCTTAAGCAAGGCCTTAGCGCCATTGCTGCGGAGTTTACTGTCTGGAACTCATGTCCATTTTTCCATCCATCCCCAAATGTTCTCCATTGGATTTAGATGAGGGGAACATGCAGGATGGTCCAAAAGGATAAGCTTATTCTTCTGGAAGAAGTCCCTTGTGAAGTGTTGAAAACGTCAGTCGTTACCACCCAGAGCAGGACCTTCAGTTGTGAGGGATGCCTCCTGCAACATCTCCACATAGCCGGCTGCCGTTTGACGCCTCTGCGCAACCTGAAGCTCCGTTCTACCACTGAAGGATCATGATGGCGCTGTGTGGAAAACATCTCACTGGGATCTCCATGTCATGCCAGTAACGTTGGAAGCGATCGGGACCGTCAAGGGAGAACAAAACTTTCTTCCACCTTTCAATGCCCCACCTTTGGTGCTCTCCTGCTAATTCCTAACATTGAGGACGTTTTTCCTTCTGAAAGGCTTTCTCCGGCAGATGGCGTCTGATGGCACTTGGAGTGCACTCGGCACTATGAACAAACTTCATTTGGGCCGAGGATGGTCCCGGGCCTTGACGGGCAGCCAATGGGATCCCCCTTGCTCGTTTTTTGGGTCTACCACTTGACATTTTTGTTCCACGAGCTTCAGGATGTGTGAAGAAGTTAGAAATGAGTGTCTTACTGCGTCCAGCGCTGCGAGGGGACTCGCTAATGCAGCTCAACAACCCGCCGCTGTCAAAGAGAGAAAGCTTTTTTGCCTTTGCCATCAAGAGAGGAGGAGAGCGTGAATACCTGACACTAAATCACATCCCATGCACATTTTTGCCAACATTTTGCTTTTTAAATGCTGGGATCTTCAACCTATTTCACTTTCACGCTTCTTTACAATGAATTGCTTACTTTTTCGTATGGTTTTGTCTCACTCCCATTTCTTTGTTTTGCATTGTGATGCCCTACCCAGAACCTCCTTAAGATCCAAAAGGTAATAGAGTGAATTCTTGTCATTCTTAACATTTGGATCAGGAGTACATCCAAGATAAGCAAGTGATGCAAAAATAACCCAGAACGAAGAAGAGAGCTGAGGTTTTGCCAATCACAATTTAGTTTAGGGACACCTGATCTGTTTTGCCTTGGGAGCGTTTGCTAAATGTGGTGCATTCACTTAAAAACCCAGTTCTACATATGTCACTCACGCTGCAATTGGATTATTGCGCCGTGGGAACGACTCCAGTTGCGGTAAGTGCATACAATTGGAAAGCGATGCCGACTGTGGGATTCCTTGTTAGAATGTTAAGTACACGCTTCTACCCCGGAAGCCCTGCCGGTGTTTTTCTCACAAACACACCCCAACGTTTGACCCCCATGCTATGTGCTCTGCAAACGGTTTTGTGTTCAGCTGAATCGCCACCAAATGTGGTACGCGCCTCTGGGGGATGGACAAGCGCGCGTGCACAATTGGTGGCAAGACATGGCCGCCGTTAAGCAAAATGTCTTTGCAGGGGTACGAGTAGGACAAAGTCATTCAGCATTTGCCTGAATGTAGACTAGAATGCCTTCCGAAGCGTTTTGACCGCAAGTCACACATAAAAAAGTGTGTCTTCACTTTTATACAAGCCTGAAGCTGGCACAGAGACGAGGTGATGTCAACTTGAAACGTTTCCCTCCTGTGTTGTCCCCCCCCCGCTCTGATCACATCTGCCACAGAGAGCTGTGACGCTCGCAGGACACGAGGCTTTGTTGTCTCGTCTGTCCCAGTCCCGGGAGGCACGCGAGCACCTGAGGGAGCAGCTGGAGGCTCTGCGCCGGCACTCGCTGGGCCTGCAGGACTCGTGCACTCGACTGCAGGCGCTCAACACTCAGCTACAGGTGACTCTGCACACACAGCGGGAGCATGAGAAGGGATGCAGCCCGGATCATATGCTACTTGTTAACGTCGCAAGCAAGCAGGGGTAACAATGGTTCAAAACCAAGCTGCGACACGCTGCACAGGCGTGTTTAGAGAGGAGCAGGTTTAAGACACCCTTTTATGACACATTTAAGGCCCGTAAATGCCTGCAGACAATGAGCCCCGCAACCAAGCGCAGCGTGAGAAAGACAGCTCATCCCAAACTGATTCAGATTGGTCAGAGGTCGTGAACGTGCTCAATTAGTTCTCATTGAAACCCAACCCCTGGAATCACGGCCGATCATTTAGAACTGCGAGAGTATCTGCCGAATATGATTAAAAGGGAGCAGGTTTTCTATGGTGCCACATTTGAAAAGCATATACAGGGTCTTTTATAGGACTACCGGTTATACCACCATGAAGGAAACTGTGACTTTAATGTCACATTAAATTCAAGTGCAGGCCAAAATCCTGGACACACCTTCTCATTCGATGCGGTTTTTCAAATTTTTCCTGACTATTTACGGTGTAGACTCTCACCGAAGGCGTCCGAACCATGAATGCATTTATGTACTTGAGAAAAAAGCTTGGAAGATTCCTCAAAGTAGCCATACTTTGCTATTTTTGCCCCAAACCCTCATTGTTCTCTCCACTGGTGTGCCTTGTCACGGTGTTTTAGTGGAATTTCTTGCCTTAGTCATGAGTTTGGGACCATCCGTCGCGGTGGGCAGAAGTCAGGTTGCTGCACATATTGTGCCAAGAACCAATGAGCCAAGTCGAAAGAAACCAGTGGCCATCATTTACGTTAAGAAAGGAAGGTCGGTCAGCCTGGCAAATGGAAAAACACGGAATTAGTTGGTGTGTCCAGACTCAGTTATCTCAGTGAAATGCAGCATATGATGCACTGTTGTGGCCGCACGGTGGAGGAGTGGGTAGCACATTGGCCTCACAGTCAGGAGGTTCAGGGTTGGAATCTCCGTCGGGCATCTCTGTGTGGAGTTTGCATGTTCTCCCCGTGCGTGCGTGCGTGGGTTTTCTCTGGGTACTCCATTTTCTTCCCACATTCCAAAAACATGCATGTTAGCTTCATTGGCCGCTCTAAATTGTATGTAGCATGAAAGTGGTGTGTGTGTGAGTGTCGGAGGGTTTGATGGCGCACACTGGCAGCCTCGCTTTCCGTCGGTCTGCCCCAGGGCAGCTGTGGCTACATAGTGGCTTACCATCACCAAGTGTGGTGTGATGAATAATGATGACCTCCATGTAAGCGCTTTG
This sequence comes from Oostethus manadensis, assembly GCA_024372805.1. Taxonomy (NCBI): domain Eukaryota; kingdom Metazoa; phylum Chordata; class Actinopteri; order Syngnathiformes; family Syngnathidae; genus Oostethus; species Oostethus manadensis. The sequence goes on from QODF01000174.1 coordinate 164,732, forward strand.
ATAAAGCGCATAACAAGCGTCATTCATTAAATTGTCCATAAGGTGTGAATGTGAGTGTGAATGGTTGTTTGTCTATATGTGCCCTGCGATTGACTGGCAACCAGTCTAGGGTGTACCCCGACTCTCGCCCAAAGACAGCTGGGGTAGGCTCCCGCATACCCGCGACCCTAATGAGGATAACCGGCATAGAAAATGAATAAAGGAATGATGCACTATCGTGACTATTCCGGCTGAATGAATGAATGAATCTACATATTTATGCTACATATTTGGATTCATTGACCATGAAAACATATTTCAGTAGATTTTCTTCTGGATCTATCTCCATAGATGCAACAAATCAAAAAACTTTGTCCTGGCTATTATGATAGATTCATTTGTTCTCTTCCAAAGGTCCCATATTTTTCCATTTCCGGGATTATAGTACTTGAAATTATTCCATTATCTGGATCAGATATTTTGCAGAACCTTTTGGGAACTTGTCCTGTATTTTTTTGTCCAAGTGCTCTGATCATGTCTTGAGGATTTTTATGCACAAACGGCGAAAAAGGTCCCATCTCCCAATGTTAAAGAATCACCCCCCAAAATTTAGTCCATACCTTCCATATCCCATTTCCCACATTCATTCATTCATTCATTTTCTATACCGCTTATCCTCATTAGGGTCACGGGTATGCTGGAGCCTATCCCAGCTGACTTTGGTTGAGAGGCGGGGTACACCCTGGACTGGTCGCCAGCCAATCGCAAGGCACATATAGACAAACAAACAACAATGGACACATTTAGAGCGGCCAATAAAGCTAACATGCATGTTTTTGGAATGTGGGAGGAAACCGGAGTACCCTGCAGAAAACCCTCGCACGCACGGGGGGGACATGCAAACTCCACACAGAGATGGAGATTCGAACCCTGAACCTCCTGACAGTGAGGCCAATGTGCTACCCACCCAACCACCGTGCGGCCCCATTTCCGACAATTCCTGTAAATTTCATCCAAAACCATTCAGAACTTTTCAAGTTGTTTTAAACACAAACAAACAGACAGACTTAATCCAAAAAATAACCTCCGTGGCGGAGGCCAAATTAGCGGGATGTCTTTGAACACAACCCCTCATGGTTCATAAAAGTTGATTCAAATGTGCGCCATTTTCAAACCTCTGTGCTATCTTTTAGCATGATTGGAATTTTGGGTTCATTTGGAGCTACTAAAACATACAAATACATACAATTGTGTCCTGTCATTACGTCCGCCAAGCGCAGGTGTTAGGTTTGTTTGTTTGTGTTCAAAACAACTCCAAAAGTTCTGAATGGATTCGGATGACATTTTCAGGAATCGTCGGCAATGGGACATGGAAGAACTGATTACATTTTGGGGCTCATTTGGCTCACCGTCAGGAATTCTTTTAAGCAGGGAGCCCAGGGGAGCCCACCAGGCATTTCCAAATTCCTTTTTTTGAAAACCCTTGACATGGAACATGACTGGCAATGCTATTGTGGCACGATGAATTTGCCACAACAGTCCGAGGCAGTCTGTAACTTGTACATACAAAAAAGCCATGCAAACAACACGCGGCGTACAAAGTAAGCTGCCTACCGCACCATGTGGGCATACAGACAGATATCCGCGTGCAATACCCCAAAAATGCCCATATTGTCCCACCGCAAGGCATGCTGGGTAGCTTGTGGTACTACCTTTGGAATTGTACTCTTGATATCCACTCTTTTTTTCTTCATAGTGCGTATTGTTGTTGCAGCTGGACTACCCAGCATGCCTTGCGGGTTGTGAAAGTAACACTTCAGCGCTTTGTTTTTTTATCCAATGTGGCCTGCGAGTCAAAAAGTTTGACCACCCCCGTATTAGAGGATTCACTGACACAGACAGGACCATTTTCGGCATTTGTGCGTGTACCTACACAAAAAATGGTCAGAGCAATTGGGAAAAAATACAGGTTCTACAAAATATCCAAAACGGATCCAAAAAAAGATGATTATTTTGGCCTGAATCACAATACCGGGGCGCTTGACGGAGGTCGGAGTGCTTTTTTCGTTAATGGTAAAATACAGTCAAAGGGGCATATTTCACACGTAGCTGCAAATGATGATTAATCGTGAGAAATTCATTTGAAGACTGATTCATTTGCCCCAATTTTTGAAGTCATTTGACAGCCCGGAATCTCATTTGTGGCACGCTGTCAAGTCGCATGATTGCCCCCCCAAAAGGTTCCACATTTGATGCTTTGCTGGGATATCAAACGGGCACATCTTAACCTGTCACATTTCCCGTAATTGGCCTGCAAGTGGGGACTTGAATCAGTCTCTTGATTTAGATTTCAAGTCCGTGGGCTCTTCACACGAGTAGCTCGCCTTCAAACGTACCGCAGTAACAGCACTTGCTAGTCTCGTGGCACGCCAGACCTCCAGTCCAGGTATCGTTACACTGGTGGCGCGTCCTTCACCTAAACGCGCCCCACTCCGTCCAGGTGGAACAAGCCACTTTGAACTCCCAGCATGCAGCGGCGCTGGCGCGATGCAGCGAGAGCGAGGCCAGGTGCGCGGCGCTGCAGGCGGAGTCCAAGGTGTGGTCTCGGGAGCGGGAGGAGTCCTCGGCCAGGACGGAGGCGCTGAGGAGGGACCACGAGAGAATGACCGCACTGCAGCAGCGGCAGGAGGCGGAGCTTGAGGAACTTCTGGACAAACACTCTCGCCTACGCAGCAGCAGCCGCAGTCTGGAGGCGCAACACAGAGAGCTGGAGGCCGGGTACACGCTAATGCCCGTTGGGTACAACATCATCCGATCAGATTGCGCTCGACCGGGCAGTGACGGCGTTCCCAGGCGTCTACACACCACAGCACATTGCAGTTTCGCTTTTGCCATCCTTCTCCCTCCCTGCCAGACTGTGTTTATGTGTAACGTGCGTGTTGTCTGATGTGTAGCTACAAAGAGCTGCTGGACGCTAAAAGCCAGCTGGAGGAGAGAGAGCGAGAGATGGAAGCGGAGCGGGAGGCGATGGAGGCCGAGAAGGGGAGCAGACTGGAAAGGGAGCGGGAGCTGAAGAGGCTGAAGGAAGACGGCGAGAGGTGACAAACGCGCCCACAGTCGTTGCTTTGCGCTCCCATCACGGTGACGCTGTAGCTGTTATACGCAGCGCAGGGCACGAGTGGCCAAAGGAGTAACAAAGTGACAAAGTAGAGTTAACTACTTAAAAACTTGACTCTATGCTACTGAAATGACTTTTTCTTGTTCCAATGCATCTTTTTTCTCACGTTTGGACTTCATTCTCGTAACGTAACGGCTGTTTGGTTTTATTTGTATTTTCCAAATTAATACACCTTTTCTCTTGTAATATCATGACTTTATTACCATAACATTTTATAATAGATATACTTTTTTCAGAAGCGACTTGATTTTGTTTTTTTCTGTTTCTCATATTACGACTTTAAAAAGAATATATTTTTTCTTTAAAATTTCAACTCTATGCTGCTAAAATTCAAATTCACTTTCACTTTTTTCTCTCAATATTTTGACTTTATTTTCATAAAATTGCAGCTGTGTTGTCCATTACGGCTCTTTTTCCCCCAACTATTCCAACTTTCTTTGTGTACATTTTCTTCTCCGCATATTATGACTTTATTCCCACAATATTATAATAACCTTTTTCCCCACCCCGATTTCCAAAAATCACAATTTTATTTGTCAATGCGCTCATTAAACCGAACAGCAGCAATTCAAGTCACGTAACCAGCCGTTGACGCAACTGATGCGTGACACATTGGGAATTGTAGATGGACAAACCGGAGAACAATGTTCTCAAGCGCTGGCTGAGAGTTTTATTTTGCTAATAGCAGGCCTTTACTTTTGAACGGGCCACTTAAGCAACTATTACGTGAATCAATGACTGGTGCGCTGAGGTTTTTGTCCCAGCTCAATTTGGACATTTTCTGGCCACTGGTTGGACAAAATATACGGAAAGAGTTACGTTATCATGAAGAATAATGAACACAACTACACACTTACGAGATCAAAACGTGATGAGATTTACTGTTTGGAGAAAAGCTGTATCGCCAGAAGACTGTGAAAGATGGCATCGCTACTATGAATGAAAATGCAGTGTAATATGGGAGTGGCAGTGTGCAAGGCATTATCGGAAGCGCCCACTAAGGGCTTTAAGCATAATCTTGCAATCCATCCTACCTCGGTGTTCCGTCAGAGCAGAGTTGCTTGCTGTTTGCTGATGCCCAAACAGAATAGGCGGCGATCCCACTTTTCATCATTTTTATTTACAATTTGACAGATCAACTCAGGTGCATGTTTGGATTTTTCTGCACCCATAATCGCTAAGATCATAACACACCTCCTACAGAGACCCGCTTTGGCAATTGTGCGACATGGTCGCGGTATTTAACAAGTAAGGGTGGGCTGTAACGCCGTGCAGTGCATGTCTGGAAGCTGTAAAAAACCCCCAATAGCGCAACCCAGCCCTTGACCAACAGTGCCAAGATGGCGGAGTTTGAACACACTCCCATTGCCTTCTTGGCAAAACAAGCATGGGTGGCCGAGGTGTGGCACAGGGGCCATCTGTGGAACGTGGCTCATTGCAGAAATAAAATAAAGTGGAAGAATGGAGCAGGAAGGCATGATGGAACTAGAAAAAGCCAAAATGTTGATACTAATAACTAATATATATATTTATATTTTTTTATTATCCGTAACTATCAAGTAGACATTGAGCTGTATTTTTATTATCATTATTTTATTATCATCACGTTAGATAAATATCTGTTTGGTGTAAAAAAAAATGTCGACAATATTTTGGAGCGTTAAATTGTGAGACAATAAACATTTAAAAACGCACCTGCATTGTTTTGTGACCCAGGTATATGAAAAAGTAATATTTTTTCATTGTACTTTTCTTAAAATGAGTTGAAATTAAAATGTCAAAATCTCGCCTGGCCTCGTTCTTGCGGAGCCAATCCCGTGCCTGGTCTCGTCTCATGAGTCGGGTGTGCCGTGACACCCTTACACACTTGAAGACAAACATGCTACAAACAAGCATACAGTACGCAGTAAACACGTGCATGCACGTATTACCGCTACACTATTACTACATGTGCCCTGCGGTGGGCTGGCGACCAGTCCAGGGTGTACCCCGCCTCCCGCCCAAAGTCAGCTGGGATAGGCTCCAGCACACCCGCCACCCTTATGAGGATAAGCGGCATAGAAAATGAATGAATGAACGAATATTACTCAAAAATGACACAAATACAGCAGTACTGAAGCACCGACAATGCATCCAAGCGGGTTATGGACTCTGATGCATGATACAGTGGCAGGGCTGCATATCATGCACTGTCCTCACTGTTAGTCTAGCGACCCACTTTTGGGTCAAAATCAGTCAAGAATGTTTTTTAAGTTGGAAGGCAGTGGCGTGTACCATTACACCACCAAAATCCACTGAGAATATATACAGTACACAACGAATACCATAACAACGCAATGATAGCTCCCAATTGCGTTTGGGGTTGCGTGTGAAACAACCTGTGACTATTTGTACAATTATGTGTTGAACAATATATATAAAAAATATATACAATGTGGATCTTAAATGGGGCAAGTGTGATGTGCAAATACTACTAGCAAAATACGCCAGCTACAGTAGGAACCTCTGACAATACGTGACAGCAACGTGGCCCACACGCACGCACGTTGCTCAAGGGTCCGCGGTGCTCAGATACCAAAGTGTCTCCTCTCAAACATCCCGTCACACTCGCTACAATCATCTTTCAAATAATGTTAGATAACAACTCAGCCGCTTTGTATTTCACGGCAAGCGTTTCATCTTCAAAGCCCTTTGAAGGCGCAGTGGGAAGATAAAAAATATTCCTCCCCGTTTTTGTTTACTCCGGAATATTACAAACTTTCCTCACTGTGAACATTAGATCTTGTGTGTTCATGGTAGAGCCAAACGCCGATGATTGCTTAGCTCAATAAAGTTTTGCAGGCAAGAGTTTCAAAGCACGGATTGCACTTCAATCATGTTTTTTAGGTCATATCATAAGAAGTGCGTAGTTGTGCGACTCATTATGTTGTGTAATTATATAATAATGGATTTCATTTAGCCAGCACTTGATCCAAAGCGCTCTGCAGGAAATGAAGTAAAGCCCTTGACCGTGTCTGTGTGTGTGTGTTTAGGCTCCAGGCCCAGCAGAAGGATCTGGTGGCGTCCCAGGCAGGGCTGCTGGCCCAGGGCTCCATGCTGAGAGGAGAGCTGAGCGCCGCTCATCTGGAGCGAACTCGCCTGGAGGGGGAGCTCAGCAGCCTGAGGGAAGCCAACCAAAGCCTGGACCTCAGCAACGCCCGCCTCACCAGCCAGTACCAGGTACCAGGCAAGGCCAAGGCCAAACAGACTGTCCAATTTCCACTCCAATCCCGTGGGTGGCGGTCTTGCGCTGTTCATAGCGGGTGGATCTGCAGTCACTGAACCACTTGACCCCAATGCAAGTGGAGCGTAACAGCCATCCATTTATTGGGGTTTTTTGCCTTTATTAAATTAAGGGGAAAGATTGATCACTAGTCCCGATCGCGGGGTGATTAATCCCATACCAGCTGCGTGAAAGAACCGCAACTCAACCGACCAAAGCAGAGGACCGCCCAAACGGCCTCGGTTCACATGTTTGGTGGTCACCGGGGTTCGGATGATCGCGTTCACACGTGACCAAGCGAGCCGCACTTGCAGAACATAAGCACCCCAATTTCAGTCAACCAAACCCTTCATTTGATTGATTGCTTGATTGTTTATTCTGAGCCACACACAATACAATAGAACATAATCAAAATACGCATCAAGACAGAAAACAGCTTGGCTGGGAAAGGAGTGGGAAGAAGACACGCCTATTTACACCCACCCCCCACCACACTAAAGCCAGTTCTACTGGATGAACACGATATGCAGCATGTTATACATTACAATACATAAACAAGACACGTACAATATGCATTATTATTAATCCGCCATACATCTTATCAATACTAATGGGACATTATTACGCCATTATCAAATATCGGTGTATCAATCATGTCTTATAATCATTCTTGGATGTACTGTACAGTATATATATATATATTTCATGCTTACAAGATCATTTTGCTTCATAAATATAATGGTTATTGTTGTCCTACGCTGTGCATTAGTAGAGACAAGATTTTGGAGGCCTGCTGCAAGAAGGTGGATCATCTCCTGCAGCCGAGCCTCCACTTGTCTGCCAAAAACTGATGATTTTGTTATATGAATGTTTTTTTTCTTCTTCTTCTCCTTTCGTCTTATCCATGCTCATCCCATCAGGGGTCGCCACAGCAAATCATTTTCTTCTGTCCTACGCTGGGCATTAATAGAGACATGATCTGGGAGGCCTGCTGCAAGAAGGTGGATGGTCTCCTGCAGCCGAGCCTCAACTTGTCTGCCAAAATGTGATGATTTTGTTGTATGAGATTCCTACGCTGGGCATTAATAGAGACAAGATTTGGGAGGTCTGCTGCTCGGTAATAAGCTGCAAAAAGTAAACTCACCATGACGTGAAAGTACTAACGAATGAAACACTAATTGCACCTTGTGCGAGCGCTGCCGTCCTCGCACAATCCAGCAAGATCACGATAATGCATCTTTTTTCCTCCAGCGGCTCAGCGGCCAATGCGCAGCATCTTTCCACCGCTGAGGTGAGTTAATGTTCACAGCTGCAGGGGGAGCCCTCGAGCAAAAGAGCCTCTTAAACCTTACTGCTGCTCCACCACTGAAATCAAGTCTTAACTAAAGCAAGCGTTTAACGTGGTGTGCTCCGGTATTTGGTCCTCATAAAGCTCTCGGCACCCACAAGTGTAGTAAAGGGAGCTGCCCCCCCCACACACACACACACGCACACACGCACCGCTCAGGTGTTTAATATTCAAGTTGCAGTTTGAACATTTGCATGCAAAAAAGGATTTAATGCTTCACGGCGGAGACACTTGGAAACATTACGCTCTTGGAATAATAAAGCTAATTTATTTGAAACATTACTGGGCAATTAAAGCAAACATATTAGGAATTGATGGCAGGTTTTACAGGCAGTTTTGCATAGCTGTGGTCAGGGAGGAGTCATTAGCATGTCTCCCCGACACTTGACGGAAGTCCACGTGGGCTTCGACACACGAGGGGAGGTGATTTGCGGCGCTAACGGCACGACCTCAAATGGGCCATAATCTTGGGCGTAAAGCCGTCAAACTACGGCTAGGTATCGAAATGCTCCTCGTGCGGTAAAGTCTGCAGCCGCCTGGGGGGTTACGGATGTGCAAATTGACTTTGCATGAGGCAGCCAGGCAGGAGATGCGGTGATATGCCGCTTCGGCCTGCTCGTCTAATGAAGAACATTTGGTGCGGCGGTAGACGGGAAACACACAAATAAATAAACAAACAACAGTCTGGCTTCTTCAAACTGACCAATAAAGAACACTTGGCTTGTCGAACACAACAAATTAGCTGCAGCAAGAATCGATGCAAGTCGCCTTCCAGCGCCAGGTAGCAGCTTGTCATACTTCGTATGCACCGAATTATTCCTTCCAGCCGCATTTACCGGCTTTTCTTTGCATGTTTCTTTAATGCGTGACGGAAAGCCAATAAATAGTGGCAGAGGGAGAATGGAGTGGTGGTTTTTTTAAATAATGCATTCTTGGAGCGTGTGGAGACTCCCAATCAACTTGGCGTAGTGTCGCTGCTAACTGATGGGTAAACACGGTAAGCCAAAATCACCAACGCAGTACCACGGCGGACCTCTACCAAGGCCAAAGATGTTCCTCTATTAATATAAGAAAATATATTTCAAAACCCCCAAAAGAACCCAGTTGTAAAAGACCATAGTCCGCTCCAGGCCCACGGGTGGCAGCGTTGTGCATGACAAAGCGGTCCACGCCTACAAGGGGACAATTTGTTTTTATAGTTTTACAATTATACTTTCAAGTGCAGAAAACCATTTGAATGTCAAATTATTATTATTTTTGAAAGACACTTGTGCTTTATCAACGCCTCTCTGAGCGCTTCCACCGAGGTCATCATTGTTCGTTCACGCCACGCCACCATCTAGCCACAGCTGCCCTGGGGCAGACTGGCGGAAAGCGAGGCTGCCAGCGTGCGCCATCAAACCCTCCGACATTCATACCACGTTCATACTAGACAATGTGGTAAAGTGCCTTGCCTAAGGGCACAAGTCAAGTTTTGATTTCCTCCCATTGTGGCACCTGGTGTTCCTCTGAGGTCTCCCATCCAAGAACTGACCAGGCCCTGCCCTGCTTAGCTTCTGAGATCTGACGGGATCAGACTTTGACGGGCAGGTTAGGCCATAAATGAACATTCAAGGTAATTTTTGTCTTCATTCAAGACGTGATTCTTGATGTGAATGTTGTGAATGTTGATGTGCGAGAGTTTTGTGACGTTCACGAACGAACCGTTTCTTTTGGACAGCTCGCTAACATGAGGGACGTGAAGCGAGTCGCAGCTGGGAACCGTTCTTTTTTCCACACTTAACCGGGGAGGAGGGCCGGCCCGCGCGGTGCTTATTAGATCATTTACTCAAAGACAGCTCAGGAGTCCTCCGCAGTCATGACCGATTTACAGAGCAACCAAATGCACCCCAGGGCCGCCCACATGTTTGTGTGTATGTTTTGTTGTTCTGTACTATTAACGAAGTTCTTGCGTGGGAATCTTTGCACGGAATTTCATTGTAGCCTGCTTTGTTTTTAAAGTTTATGCGTGTTCACGTCATGGTTCACAAACAATCTGTACGAAGGGTAATTCCAAATAGTGGCGTCACTGTCAAAGCAGAGGGACATCCGGAATCTTTACAATGAATCTAAATCATATTCCAGAAGAATTCCAATTCATATTGGTGGGGTATCTAAATTGATTATTTCCCAGATAAAACCGGTCAAAGCCAGGCTGGCTTCTGAAAACTTAACACAAAAATGAGCCGGTTATTTGAACGACTCTTTGAAAGGAACTGCTCACCAAGATCCGGCTCCTCAAAGAGCCATAAATCCCACTCCACACGCCACACGGACACCACCTTCCTGTTTTGCTTTTCTGTTGTTTTTGGAATTCCTTCTTCATCAAAATGTGGTGAAGTTGGTGTCACACTCTCATCAAGAGTCACGCCTTCAATGAAGTCAACTTGAATGCGTGGTTCCCGACCCGACACGTGATAAGCCAAGTAGAATTTCTTATTTCCGCGTAAATTGTTCAACGAGCATCTTCTCAGTCACTTACTGTTGTCTTTCCCCACATGTATTTCCAGCTGCTGAGCCAGCTGAAGGGCAACATGGAGGAGGAGAACCGGCATTTAGCCGAGCAGAACCGCAGCCTGTTGGCGGAGAACCGGGCCTTGCTGGAACAGAGCCTGGAGCGTCGTGACCAGCACTATACAGAGCAGAAAGAATACCAGTTACGCGGCGCACACACACACACACACACACACACAACCAGACAAGAAAGGATCAAGTGGATTGAAGAGCAAATCGGGTCTACTTTGCTGCAGGATTGATAGAATTAAAGCTACAAGCTGGAGCAAATAGTACATAATGTGTGTGTGTTCATACACACGTGGAAGTGTGTGGAAACCAGTTTCACAGTCCAACAGCCCTCAGCGGTTGTCCTTTTAAATGTTAAATAGAGTGGTTGCAGATTATCCACAGCTAATGGTGATCACGCGGAGCCGTTTTGGCCTTCAAGTCTGATGAGTCGCTTTGCTTGCAAAATACATTCCTATTTGCAACCTCGGTTATGTTCTATTTTGGACACGCTTCAGTTTCAATGTTTGTGTTTTTTCTTACTCTCTGCACACCAGCCGTCTCCAAAAGGGTGTAGCGAGTGTCTGTATTGATATTAGCGCTGGCAAAAATAACGGCGGTAACCAACTTGAGTAGAATCCAGGCCAGTATCGGCGATACCGATCCGATACTGACACTTCACCCAACGTGTGGGAAATTTGTAAAAGTTTGTAAAATTTCACATCATAGCAGAAAAACACAATACTTTTATTTATGGAAGAAATTATTACTTGAAATCAGGGCTGTCAATCAATTTAAAATATTTGATCGCCATTAATTGCACCTTGTCTATAGTTAATTGATCGCAGGTACTTGTAGTATATTTTTACACACTGTAAACATGCCAATTTTGTTTACCTCATATTCTCTTTATTACTTATATTGTTTGTATTTTATATTATTATAATTATATAATCTATCGATCTGTCTGTCTGGCTCTCTTTTTCTCCTTCGGGCTTATCCCTTCAGGGGTCGCCCCAGCCAATCAACTGCCTCCATCTAACTCTGTCTTCTCTCGCACCAACTACCTTCATGTCCTCTTTCCCTACATCCATAAACCTCCTCTTTGCTCTTCCTTTAAGCCCATCTATCTATCTATGGTTATATATTTTATATTGCATTGCAATTGCATTTTTAAGAGTGTTTTGTGTTTTGATCTACAATTGAGCAAATGTATCCAAGCAATTTCCCTTGTAGATCAATGAAGTCTGTCCAAATCTAAGTGTAAAATAAGTTTTTATCTATGTGAGCGGCGATTTGTCCCACTGTTTGACAGTCCTCGCACGCACCTTCTTCGTTCTCACATGCTGCAGGACTATCATATTGTATTCATACCATTTTTCTTTGGCCTCATATTCGCTCCCAAATGCTGATACTATGTGGGAACGCGTAAAAGTAAGAGCGTGCTAATTTGGTGAATGGTGGTTTTGTATTCATTTAGTGCTTTTAATTTGATGTTGTTCCTGTCATAGTCTTGTACAATCCCTCCTTAATGAGATAAATTAGATGTCTATAATGCACGTAGGATCGTTCTAATGCTAGTGTCGATGGCATAGCATTAGCTAGTGCCCCAGATAGGTCTCATCGGCTCGGTAACTAGCAGCTCCTTCCCTAAATTTCAACTAGCAGTTCAAAGCAATCTAAAAACCCCGGTTGTTTGGGACATTCTATGCCACTGTATAAATGACATAACAATACCTGCAGTGCACCACTAACTCCTCTCTTCTCCCAGAGGCAACGTACTTTGTGACAGGTCATACACAGCGACACAAACAACTTTGGTCATGTCGAGAGAGTCATTTGCCAGGGCTTTCGGCTCGGTATTTGCTCCCGCTTGTAGCTTCCACAAATCTGCCACCGCTGCGGTTTCTCAAACTAGTGTGGGCAAAAGGTAAAACAGGATGTGCACAAGTTAATTGCGCATCAAACATATTTGCGCCGTTAAAGAACACTTCCGTTAAAATAAATGATTACATTAAACAACTTCAATTTAATTTCAGTTATATAATAATTAGGGATGCCCAATTGATTGGTTCTCCTTCTGCCACAAATAAATGATGCTAATCAAGGTTCCACTGTATGTATAAAAAAAAAAGAAAGTGAAATGGAAACCCCGCCTCGGCCACGTTATTAGAAAAGCAATTTAATAGCAATCATGCACAGATATATATTCAGTATTCAACTTTAATGACACGTTCTAACAGCACAGATGACAAACATCATGTCGCTCATAAATAAGGAAAAGGCAGTTCCATTATAAAACCTAAATGACAAAATGCCGGATAATTACGTTTCCTGTCAATTTGTGTGTGAATGGAGGTATAAACACTGCTTTGCACTTGAGTGATTGCTTTTATGGCGGTAGCGGTGGTGGTGGTGTGGCGGGGAGCGGCAGTCTGGTCAGCAAGACAAGATGTTTTGGAGAAAGGCGCAATAAAAGCGGGAGAAGAGCAGAGCCCAATTTTAAGTGGAAATGTGCGCTGCCACAATAGAGCCGCGCTGTTAGCACCAAAACAAACTCAGGCCTCCATACTAAACTCGCCGTTGCGTTTTCCGGCGCTGACCTCTGGTAACGTGGCCGAGCTCCTCCGCCCACGGCCCAGTGTCGAAAGCTAAGGATCAGCCCAGAGTGCCTGCGACTTTTTGCTGGACTATTTTTTTATTCGGGGGGGCCGTTTATCATCCAAGGCAGGTTTGCAGTTGCAGGCTGTTTTTTTAACTTTCATAAGCAGCTCGATGTCTATTTTGTTGTTGTTGTTCTGGCGGCTTCAAAGCAGCACTTGGATGGGCGCTATTGATAGCACCGAGCCATCCACTCCCAATAAGTGCATGAAATGTTTGCCTTCTCCTTCAGGGAGAAGCTGAGTGAGCTCCGTCGGGAGAAGCAGAAGCTGGTGGAGAAGATTATGGACCAGTACCGAGTCCTGGAGCCTAATGTGCCACCTTCGCCTTGGAAGGCCAAGTACTTGACACTTTCCAGTACATGTTTAATAGTCTAATGCAGGGGTGAACAAACTGTGGCCCGAGGCCCACATCTGGCCCGCCAAATGTCTTCATCCAGCCCACAGGGCATTTCCAAATTCTTGAAAGAAAATCTTTAACATTAAAACCTTTTGCCGGCAACAGGACTTGCCTTGCGGTGATATTGTGGCACGCTTGAGTTGCAGAAATAGTCAGACGCAATCTGTAGCTTGTACAAAAAAGCGATCCAAACGCGGCAACAGAAAGGCACCACGTGGGCATACAAACAAACATCTGCGTGCCGAACAAAATCACCCATATATTCCCTGCTGCAAAGCATGCTGGGTAACTTGTGGTACTCTTTCTCACAACATTTTTTTGGTTGCACAATATGTCAAGGAGGAGAAGTAAAAAGGAGTCTTGTTATCCAGGGTTTTATTGTTCGTAGTTCAAATTGTTGCCGCCGCCGGAGTACCCAGCATGCCTTGCGGGCACTCTGCGTTATGTTTAGCGCTTAGGTGTTTATCACCCACGTGGTAGTAGTAGTAGATTTATGTGATGTATCGTCTTTTTGTTTTGTTGCACCGTGCCAAATTTTTGAACCCCCTGCGAGTCCAAAAGGTTACCCATCCCCTGGTCCAGTGGAACCTCTAAACTCAAACACAATCTTTTATGAGACGGTTGACTTCCTAGTGTTCTAATTCCAAGACATGTTTTCCCATAGGAGGTACACCCATGGTTAAAAATGGCCAGAATGTCGGATCTTAAGGAGGTTCTAAGGAGAGCTTCCAAATGCAAAAAGAAGAAAGGGGAGTGAGAGAAAAAAGAAGCATGAAAGTGAAATGGGCTGCTCATCAAAAGTTGAAGACCACAGCTTTTAAAAGGCAAAACGTTGGCAAAAAAGTGGATTGGATGTGATTTGGTGTCAGGTATTCACACTGTCATCATCTCTTGATGACAAAGGCAAAGAAGCTTTCTCTCTTTGAAGCCAGCGGGATTGTTGAGCGTCATCATTTCAACCTTCTTCACGCATGCCGAGGCTCATGGGTAGAGCCAAACAATGTCAGCTGCCCTGAGTTGCAGGATTCCATTGGCTGTCCGTCAAGACACGGGACCTTTCTTCTGCCAAATAAAGGTTGTTACTGGTGCCGGGGTTAGTCCAACAACCATCAGAACTAGACGGCATCTGTCAGGGAAACAAGTTTTTTCAAGGTCTTGTCTCCTTTGAGGCCAAAAATTGTAGCTGTTTGAAATTAGCAGGAGCGGACCAAACATGGGACATTGAAAGGTGGAAGAAAGATTTCTTCTCCCTTGACGATCCCGATGGCTTCCAACGTTACCTCCACGGCACCATTATGATCCTTCAATGGAACGATGGAGTATCAGGTTGTGCAGGGGCGTCAAACGGCAGATGGCTATGTGGAGATGTTGCAGGGGGAATCCCTCATGACTGAAGGTCCTGGTATGTGTAGTAATGACGGGCTTTTTCTTCTGCCAGAGGAGTAAATTCACTCTTTTGGACCATCCTGCGTGTTCCCCTCACTTAAATCCTTTTTGTTAGCTATGGTCTCAAATGATCGATGAGCGGATGACCAGCCTATTTCACTCTAATGCTTCTTATTTTGGTCTCGCTCCCATTTCTTCTTTTTGCATTTTGAAGTTCTACTCAGAACCTCCTTAAAATCCAACAGTGCAAAATGCCCGTTATTGCAATTTTGCAACTGCTCTTAACATCTTGTTAAGTGCATGGTTTGTTGACATCTAGTTACACGGCAGGACCAAGTGCAGACGGTGACTTCCTGTTCAGTGCCAAGTAAGCTTTGAAATGAAAGCATGGCAGAATTAACAGGGATTCCACCCCAGCAGCTAACGACGCGCCTTTCATGCTTTGCTTTCAGATTGTTACCACCGTCAGTGAGAGGAAATTATGCAGTGAAATTGCGAGATGAAAGTGTGACAGAAGAATCAGAAAGAAGTACGCATAAATGAAGGGAACTCATGTCAATCAAAAAACCCTTGATCACCCATCACAAGTGAATGTGCAAGCAGTGGCTAGTTTGGGCTTCAAGTTTGGTTATGTGGACGTCAGTCAGTCATAGTACAGTGGGTTGCCATGCCAACCGGTATTATTGTCCAGACTATTCGGCAGGGAGCTTTTTATCTTGGCCCTGAACACTTTCCTACGCCGTTTGTCATCGGAGTCGGCCTTCACTACGCACTCTGTGGCCTTGCAGGAAATCCAACTGGATTGCAGACCGCATGAAGAAGCTCATCAAACCCCGGGGAGGAGCGCGAGAGGGACGCGGCCTCGCCATGGCCGCCGGCAGCGTGGAGAACCTGGCCGACGGCGGCCAGTTTGCATCAGACACAGCTGAGCGCGGTGAGGGCACGCTTGTCTGGCTTTTCGCAAGGATATTCCGACGCGCTCGCCGCTTTCAGGCGAGAGGCCGCGGGCAAGCATAGACATCGCCTCATGACTAGCAAGTGAGCTCGGCCGCCGCGCTGCTCTTTTCCGCCTTAAATCTTTTCCCCCGTGTCGTCTTTTTGCTGCTAGAGCCACGCTGAGCGGCGAGCATTCTTTTATTCTCTTTATGCACTTTGACTGTGCAATGCATTCGAAGAGGTTTCAAAGAAAACCTGCAGGCAGCATTTATCAGCGCTGTACACTCCCCCGCTGCTGACATTGTCACGAGTCGGTTTAACCGAAGAGGAGGATCTCAAAGCAATGACGCCAACAAGAAGCAGTTGCGTAAGGGGAAATACAGGTGTGGAAAAACCCTATCTAAGGTACAGGTAGGGAAGAAAAAGCACGAAATAAGCATCCAAAGGCATCCATTCATTTTCTTCCGCTTATCCGAGGTCGGGTCGCGGGGGTAGCAACCTAAGCAGGGAAGCCCAGAGGTACCTCTCCCCGGCCACATCGTCTAGCTCTTCCCGGCGGATGCCAAGGCGTTCACAGGCCAACTGAAAGACATAGTCTCTCCAACGTGTCCTGGGTCTTCCCCGAGGCCTCCTACCGGTTGGACGTGCCCTGAACACCTCCCCATGGAGGCGTTCGGGAGGCATCCTAACCAGATGCCCGAGCCACCTCATCTGGCTCCTCTCAATGCGGAGGAGCAGCGGTTCTTCTCCGAGTCTCTCCCGGACGACAGTGCTTCTCACCCTATCTCTAAGGGAGAGCCCAGACACCCTGCGGAGAAAACTCATTTCGGCCGCTTGTACCCGCCATCTTGTCCTTTCGGTCACTACCCAAAGCTCATGAGCATAGGTGAGGGTAGGAACGTAGATGGACCGGTAAATTGAAAGCTTTGCCTTTTGGCTCAGCTCTCTTTTCACCACGACAGACCGGTGCAGAGTCCGCATCACTGCAGACGCCGCACCAATCCGCCTGTCCATCTCACGTTCCATCCTTCCATCACTCGTGAACAAGACCCCGAGGTACTTAAACTCCTCCACTTGAGGGAGGACCTCATCCCTGACCCGGAGATGGCACTCAACCCTTTCCCGGGTGAGAATCATGGACCATGGACTCGGACTTGGAGGTGCTGACTCTCATTTCACCCGCTTCACACTCAGCTGCGAACCGATCCAGTGAGAGTTGAAGGTCCCTGCTCGATGAAGCCAACAGGACCACATCATCTGCAAAAAGCAGAGATTGATTCCTGCGGCAACCAAATTGGAACCCCTCAACGCCCTGGCTGTGCCTAGAAATTCTGTCCATGAAAGTAGTGAACAGAATCGGTGACAAAGGGCAGCCCTGGCGGAGTCCAACCCTCACTGGAAACGGGTCCGACTTATTTCCGGCAATGCGAACCAAAATCTGACACCGGTCATACAGGGAACGAACCGCCTGGATTAGGTGGTCTGATACCCCATATTCCCGGAGCACTCCCCACAGTATTCCCCGAGGAACACGCTCGAATGCCTTCTCCAAGTCCACAAAACACATGTAGACTGGTTGGGCAAACTCCCATGCACCCACAAGGACCCTGTAGAGAGTATAGAGTTGGTCCACAGTTCCACGACCAAAACGAAAACCACACTGCTCCTCCTGAATCCGAGATTCGACTATCCGGCGGATCCTCCTCTCCAGAACCCCTGAATAGACCTTACCAGGAAGGCTGAGGAGTGTGATCCCACGCTAGTTAGAACACACCCTCCGGTCCCCCTTCTTGAAAAGCAGGACCACCACCCTGGTCTGCCAGTCCAGGGGCACCGACCCTGACGTCCACGCAATGCTGCAGACTCATGTCAACCAAGACACGCCCACAGCATCCAGGGCCTTAAGGAACTCAGGGCAGATCTCATTCACCCCCGGGGCCTTGCCACCAAGGAGCTTTTTGACCACCTCGACGAACCCGACTCTGAGTCCCTAGGCACTGCTTCCATGTTGGAAGGCGTGTCGGTGGGATTGAGGAGGTCTTCAAAGTATTCCCTCCACCGGTCCACAACATCTCGAGTCGAGTTCAGCAGCACACTGTCCCCACCATACACGGTGTTGACTGTGCACTGCTTCCCCCGCTGAAGACGGCGGCTGGTGGTCCAGAATCTCTTTGAAGCCATCCGGAAGATGTTTTCCAGGGCCTCTCCGAACTCCTCCCATGTCCGGGTTTTTGCCTCAGTGACTGCCAGAGCTGCAGACCGCTTGGCCTTCCGGTACCTGTCAGCTGCCTCCAGAGTCCCATGGGCCAAGACGGCCTGATAGGACTCTTTCTTCAGGTTGACGGCATCCCTCACCACTGGTGTCCACCAACGAGTTCTGGGATTACCGCCACGACAGGCACCGACCACCTTACGGCCACTGCTCTGATCGGCCGCATCGACACTGGAGTCACGAAACATCGCCCATTTGGATTCAATGTCCGCTGCCTCCCTCGGAACATGGTCAAAGCACCCGTAGGTGGGAGTTGAAACACCTTCTGACAGGGGACTCTGCCAGGCGTTCCCTCACAATGCGTTTGGGTCTGCCAGGTCTGACCGGCATCCTTCCCCACCATCGGAACCAACTCACCACCAGGTGTTGATCAGTTGACAGCTCCGCCCCTCTCCTCACCCGAGTGTCGAAAACATGTGGTCGCAAGTCTGACGACACAACCACAAAGTCAATTATCAAACTGCGGCCCAGGTTGTCCTGGTGCCAAGTGCACATGTGGACTCCCTTATGCTTGAACATGGTGTTCGTTATAGACAATCCGTGACGAGCACAGAAGTACAATAACAAGACACCGTTCGGGTTAAGATCAGGGGGGGCCGTTCCTCCCAATCACACCTCTCCAGGTCTCACTGTCGTTGCCAACATGAGCGTTGAAGTCACCCAACAGAACAAGGGAATCCCCCGAGGGAGCACTCTCTAGTACTTCCTCTAAGGACTCCAAAAAGGGTGGGCATTCTGAACTGCTGTTTGGCACATAGGCGCAAACAACAGTCAGGACCCGTCCCCCCACCCGAAGGCGTAGGGAAACTACCCTCTCGTTTACTGGGTTAAACTCAAACGTGCAGGCTTGGAGCCGGGGGGCAACAAGAATTGCCACCCCTGCTCGTCGCCTCTCATTGCTGTCAACACCAGAGTGGAATGAAGTCCAGCCCCTCTCGAGAGGACTGGTTCCAGAGCCCTTGCCGTGTGTTGAGGTGAGTCCGACTATATCTAGCCTGAATTTCTCCACCTCACGCAGCACCTCAGGCTCCTTCCCCGCCAGAGAGGTGACATTCCACGTACCGACAACTAGCTTCTGTAGCCGAGGATCGGACCGCCAAGGCCTCTGCCTCCGGCCGCCACCCAGCTCTCTTTGCACCCGACCCCTTTGGCCCCTCCTACGAGTGGTGAGCTCATGGGAGGGGATCCAAAGGCAAAGCTAGAAAACTAGACAGAAATCAAATTAAAAACATGCACGAGTAGAAAATAAAGTAAGCTAAAAAACAGGTCAACATACACGAAATACCGGAGCCATTTTTGGCCTTCAACTGCTCTTTTATTGGCTCGGGGGCACAACTGCAAAAATGGAAAAATCACCAGTAATTTTACAAGATAACGTCATAATATTATGAAGGAAAATAAGGTCATATTAGTAACAAAGTTGAAATATTAAAAAATACAAATATAAAAAAAACAACAACAACAAAAACTGTAATTTTCGGAAAACTAGGTTGACAAAAAAGTTATAATATTACATGAATAAAGTCAAAACATTATACTGCATATGCGAATGAAGTCATAATTACAAAAAGAAAATTTACATAAAGAAAGTTGGAATTGTTGGAAAAATAGCAAAACAGCAAAAGTGGAAAAAGCAGCAATAATTTTCGGAGAATAAAGTTTAAAAAATCTTATTCCAGCAAGAAAAAGGTTTCATTCTATCGAAAATGAACTTGAATAATAAGTAAAATTAGTAATAAGTAAAAACATTGTCATTTTACTAGCATAGAGTTGACATTACATAAAAGATGTTTTTTTTTTAAGCCGTAACATGGAAATCAAACAAAAACAAAATAAATACATTCTATAAAGTCAAGTTGGGGAAAAAATTGCATTATTATGGAAACAAAGTCAAAATATAATGACAATAAAGTCATGATGGTACAAGAAAAACATTTAAAAATAGAACGTTTAAATAATTGGGAAAAAAAACCAACAGCAGAAATGGAAAAAAACCAGCTGTAATCTTCCAAGAATAAAATAAAAATATTCATATTAAAAAAATTGGATTCTAGAAATAAAGTTGCGAATTTGCATTATGAGAATAAATACGTGATGTCATTTTAGTAGCAGAGTTGAAATATTAAAAACAAAAAGTAATATTATGAGAATAAAACAAAATAATATAAAGTTGTCAATTTTGCAAAATTTTATTCAGTATAAAGTTGTAATATTATGGGATTAAATCCAAATATTATGGTAATAAAGTCAGAATATTACAGGAAGAAAATGTACAAACAGAGAAACAACAGCAGAAATGGCAAAAACAGCTGCAGTTTTCAGAGTAGTGGACAATAAACTCGTATTATTGTTATGCAAAAATGGGGGAAAAAGCAAAGTTGATAGTAATAATATGCTTTTTCGCTTAAATCACAAAGCTGAGATGCAGTTTTTCTGGAAATATATATACCTTTTTAGCACATCTTTAGGAATATGAAACTCTCCTGCCTGTAAGACAAACAGAACTTTTATCAACTTCATCGGAACCAAGCCAGGCAATGAAGGCATTGAGCAAAGAGGGTCCCTCAAGGCTCTAATGGCAGCAGTTAAGTCTGCCTTTGATGAGCTGAGAAGAGGCTGAGCCTTTGTGTAAATAAACCTCTGCTGAGATCAATTTATTATTAGCTTTCCCTGCTTTAGTCTTCGCCTCCGCGGCCAAGTTGTGTACAGTTGCTTATGCGAATACGCGGCCCGTTTAAGGCATGGTTTTTCCTTTTCCCCCGTGAAAGACGCTGTTAATGTCTGAGCGGAAAGGAAGCTGCGGTTGTTATGATGCAAAATGTTAAGTGCCGCATATGTATGTGCACTAAATTGTTTTAAATGGCATGCAAGGTGCAAAAAATACCTGCAAAAGTACAAAACATATGCTGAGAGCACTCTTAAAAAATGTCATATATTCATTACGACATTGCGCTTTGCATAGTGGCACAATAAACTCCCGGGAGGAGGGGGGCCACTTACTTAAGTAGAACTGGACTCTGGGGGGCTTCTACTGAAGAAGATGGGGGGGGAGCGAGGAAAACAGAAGGCAAGATAAATATGTTTTAATGCGTTTTTTAAACAGACGTACAGTACGCCCTGTGGACGCCTCATTAAGTACACCCGCACAGTCTAATGCCGGGCTTTTCAAAGCATGGCGC
Organism: Oostethus manadensis; assembly: GCA_024372805.1. Classification (NCBI taxonomy): domain Eukaryota; kingdom Metazoa; phylum Chordata; class Actinopteri; order Syngnathiformes; family Syngnathidae; genus Oostethus; species Oostethus manadensis. Next base: position 185,873 of record QODF01000174.1, read on the forward strand.
AGCGGGCCGCCCCCTTAGGGGAATGTGCTACTGCTGGGGCCGACCACGATTTTCTGTTTGAAAAATGTGTTTTTTTATTTTATTTTTTAAATTAACAAGTCCTTGGGCGCCTGCTACACACTCTGAAATGCGCTGGTCTTGCGGGAACCGGGTCACAAATGATTATAGCGATGCTGATTTATCTGCTTTTTAAAATTTAGATGTAAGTAGAGTTTGTGCACAGCTGGAGGTAGGAAGGAGTGGAAGAGTGGAGGATTTGACCAAGTGTACCTGTTACCAAATATCATGACCGCATCACTACTATCAGGAGAACCACCTGCTGCAGCCCAGCGAGGTGCACTGTATACGGGCACGCACTCTGAGCAGACGGTGTGCCGCTACAGAGGTCAGAAGAACCAGACTATAGAGCGAGAGGAGACGCCTGCTGTGGCCCAGCAAGGTGCACTGTATTCAGGCACGCACGCCGAACAGATGGTGTGACACCACGAACTTTAGGAGAACCAGAATACAGGAGGGAGGAGCCACATGCTGCGGGCCAGTAAGGTGCACTGTATTCATGCACATGCTTCGAGCAGCCGTTGTGATGCTGTGGAGGTCAGGAGAACCAGAGTGTAGAGGGGGAGGAGCCACATGCTGTGGCCCAGCAAGGTGCACTGCATTCAGGCACACGCTCCGAGCAGCAGGTGTAAAACCACTGGAGGTCTCTGGCAAACCTTTTGCACTTTTCAGAGACCGAAGGCGTGGTAAGGGTTTCAGGTGGTTGATAAGGTTTTTTGTGTGATGGATTGGTATTTTTCCCCCTCATTTGCTGCAATTACCACGATTCTCCCTCGGAAAGTGAATGTTTGTTTGCAAGTTACGACGGGCCGTCAACGCCCCAGGCAGGAGTGTATATTAAAAATAGGGGGGGGTAATAATGCTGTCCCAACATGCAATATATTATTGGGGTGTGTTTGTGTACATACGCAGGAGGCGAGTGCATCTCAGTGCATCATGGGAAATCACCTCGGCGTAATAGAGCAGCATAAGGAAGGGATGATTTACACAAATGGAAGATGTCTTGGAGGCGGATTTGCAAGATGGCAGCCTGGTTTGACACGCAGCGCATGCTGTACACACTGTACTATGTTAATACGGGCGTGTCCGAACCTTTCCCGTGCGGCGGGGGCCCCAAAGTAAAAAATGAAAGGATGCGACTTTACTATATTTACATTTTTTATGTATATTTCAAGAACCAAACTGCACCTCAGCTTCAGTTCATTTATCACCACAAAGTAAAGGTGAAAAAATACTTTTATTACTATCAACTTCAGTCTTTGCTCTTTTTCCCTTATTTTTGCTCTTTGTAAAAAAGGTTCTTAAATAATCTTTGGACATTTTACCCCCGTAGTATTATGGCTTTATTTTCTCTTTATTCCCATAATATTTTAACTTCAGCTCTATGCTGCTAAAGTATCATTATTTTTTTCTTCTCCTAAACTTTCTTCCCTCTTAATATTTTGACTTTATTCTCGAGAAATGACAGCTATTTCCTGCTTTTTTTTCCCAATTACTTAAACTTTGGTATTGTCAATTTTATTTTTGTAAATATGACTTTTATCCCATGAAATTTGGACTTTATCATTTCTCACAACCAACCAAATTGCATCTTTTTTCACTTTACATTTTGAATTTATTCTCATAAAATTAGAGCTGGTTTTTTTACATTTCTGCTACTTCAGCATAGTCTTGTAAATATTCTTCTTATATTTTATTTCCATATTTTGACTTTATTCTTGTACATTTTCTTACTGCTTTTATGACTTTATCTCCATGATATTTTGTCTTTAATATTTTTGCGCTTTGCTACTAAAATGACGTTATTATTCTTCATTTTATTACAAGTTTATTCTCATAAAATTGTGACTTTTCTCTTGTTAAAATACAACTTTTTTTCTAAAGTTTTTGGACTTTCTTTTTTTCTTCTAAATATTTGGACTTTATTTCCATAAAAAATGTTATTTTGCAGGTCTGCTGTTTTCAGTAGTACTTTAAATTTGTTCTGGAAAATTTTCTTCTCATAATTATAATTTTTCCCATAATATTTGGACGTTATGCTTGTAACAACTTTTTGTCCGAAAATTACAACTATATTCATCGGTGTGTTTGTTTCTCATAATATTCCTTCTTTTTACAAAAAAAGTTATTTAATATTTCAACTCTGTGCTAGTCAAATGATATTATTTTTTCCTCCTAATAGTTTATTCTCATAAAGTTGACTTTTTCCTCATTACAATATGACTTTTTTTCCTTTATTTTGGCTTTATTCTCATAAAATTACAGCTGCTTTTTAGATTTTAGCTTTAACTTCAACTTTATTCCTTTAAAATTCTTGTAATTATTATTTTATTCTCCTAAGATTTTATTTCCATAACATTATAACATTATAAATCTTTCCAAAATTACAGCTTTATTTGTTGTTTTGCTTGTTTCTTATAATAATATGTTTAAAAAAATGTATTTTGACAAAACAATTCAACTTTATGTTATTTATGCTAATTTTTTTTATCAATGGAAAAGACTGGGAAGATTTGCAATATTGCATATATTATATACACTGTCTGTACAGTATATACAGCATATACTGTATACCGCATATGTGAATATAATCATGAGCACATGCTGACCTTCCATGTTGCAGATCCTTGCAGCGCTCCAGGTTCTCCATGCCCTGTGAGAAAAGCTCCAGTCCACTCAGAACCCGACATTTCCCTTCCCGGCAACCCAGCCCCACGCTCCGGCTCCGGGGGTCGGCGAAAGTTGGGATCCCGTCACGGCTGGGGTTTGACCAGAGGTGGCGCCGGAGTTTCTCAGTCCTTCAGTCCGGGCGACCAAAAGACCCCGCCTCGCCGTCGTCTGCTCTCTGGACAGAACGCCGCCTCCTCCACGGTCCTCTGGGAGAGGGAAGATGGCGAAACAAGCGCTCCCCGGCCGGTGGAGGTCACAGCGGGCAGCCGGGAGAGCCCCGAGGAGGCGGAGGAAACAAGATGAGTGCTCGTCTTTGCTCCCTGGGTGCAAAATAGGCGACATTAATGGGACACTTAGGAATAAAGGCACATATACTGCACATGCTAAACCATGGATTAGAAACAATTGTTTTGCTTGAAATAATCGTACGCATTTCTTATAGCCTAGGCGTCTGAAAAGTGTTTTTTCCAATACCTTATTAAGATTTGAAATGCAGGTTTTTCGTAGATTGATTGAAAAAGTGGGACCATTGCACCCAAAACTGGTAAAAATGAATAAAATAATGTGTGAATAGAAGTTCAATGTACACAATGTTATGCAGGAAAAGTACAAATAGTTTTCAGAGAGGCATTATTAACAGTATTGATGTGGTTTTGATATTGATAAATACGAGAGGGAATTGATCCTTTACTGGGACACCCTAAAAGACACGCAGCAGATTATTATTTTTGTGGTCCCCCCTTGTTCTTTTTTTCTATTACACAGAAGTCCTGATTAAATCCGTCGTAAAGGTAAATACCGTATCTTCAATTTAACAACACACCGCGGCATCGGCGCGTCTCTGGGACCGCATTTAAGCTGCAGAAGGAGCGCCGGAGTGATGGAGCACTTAAGCACTGCGTCATCTCGCCCGCAATAAACCTTTATGGGATTATCTCCAACGTCCCGGCGGCTCCCCTGCTGATTGATCTGCTGCAAGTTGGCTCACTCCAAGGTAAAACGGAGAGGCCGAGCGGTGTGAAGAAGTCCGAGTAAATGTACACCTCTGGCTCTACGCACCTCACGTTTCAGCATATTGCCTGCTGTATACGCAAGCATAAATACTCCGTGTGTGTGTATGCTCAGCCGGGAAGATTCTATCCTACCCAGTAAGTAAGGTCAGCATGGAATGATGGAAGGGCTCCCATGCACCAAATGGAGACACCGGATGGATGACCATGCTGGAGTCGGACAAGGAAGGGGGTAAGTGCCTTGCTTTAACTTGAAAAATGGCGGAGCGTCTAGTGTAGAGGTGAAAAATCCAAAAAGAAGAAATGGGAGGGAAAGAAAAAAGCAATTTATTGCGAAGAAGCATTAAAGTGAAATGAGCTGATCAAAAGTTTAAGACCAAACCAAACCTCAACCCCCCCCCCAAATAGAAATATCAACCAACCTGTATCTGTGCCGTCGTTCTTGTTAATGGGAGGCCAGTGGGAATGTTGCTCCAGCTTCACGGAGTCTGGAACTCATGTCTATTTTTCCATCCATCCCCAAATGTTCTCCATTGGATTTGAATGAGGGGAACCCTCAGGGTGGTCCAAAAGAGCCGGCTTGTTCCTCTGCTGAAGGAGAAGGAAGTGTTGAAAAGGCCGGCCATTACCACACAGACCAGAAGCTTCAGTCATGAGGGATGCCCCCTGCAACATCTCATCATAGCCGGCTGCCGTTTGACGCCCCTGCACAACCTGAAGCCCCATTCTTCCATTGAAGAATCATGATGGATAGGAAAACTTTCTTCCACCTTTCAAGGTCCCAAATTCCTAACTTTGAAGATGTTTTTTCTTCTTAAAAGCCTCCCCGGATGTTGGCGTCCGATGGCCATTGGACTGCCCTCGGCACCAGGAACAACCTTCATTTGGGCCGAGGATGGGCTTATGGGCTTAGGATGGGTTAGAAATGAGTGTCTTACTGCGTTCAAGCTCAGCGGCGAGAGGCTCGCTTATGCAGCTCAAAGAGAGAAAGCTCTTTTGCCTTTGCCATCGGGAGATGATGACAGGGGGAATACCTGACACTGAATCACTTTCGATCCATTTTTTCCCCGGCAAAAAGGCTGTGGTCCTCAACTTTTGCTGCAACACCTAATTCACTTGAAGGCTTCTTTGCAATAAATTGCTTTTCTCGCACTGCCGTTGCTTCTTTTTGCCTTTTGAAGCTCTACTTAAAACTCCTTCAGATCAAAAGTGCAAAATGTACACTCTTGCACTTTTGATCTGGTCCCAACATTTGGATCAGGAGTGCACATAGCGAGAAATGAGACGTTCCAGTAAGAGGAAGGGTAAAGGTGTGAGGGTTCCTTTCAGGTTGCTTCTGTGTTTGTCTGAAGAAGACCCAAAGGGATTAGCCGTTCACAGCAACACGACGCAACCCTCAATCCCTGTTAGCTGATGACTAATGGCGTGCTAAGACCCCCCGTCAATTATGTAAGTTGTCAAGGCGACGTCATTAGAAAACCAAACACTCAGCCACGGTGCAGTTCAAGTGTGCTGGGAAAATACACCTACGTGTGGATCCAACGCAAGTTACGTGGTGTCTGTGGACGTCGGGTTCTGCCACAGTTAGAGCCGGGCAAATAGAATTTCAGATGTGAGCGATGTCTTAGCTTTCAGTTCATCTGGAGCTGTTGATGCTTACAAATAGAATCCCCTCCTCTCAGTTGTCGTTCTTTTCACAAAACACAGGGTGATTAATCATGATTAATTTGCTTGTAAACTGCGATTAATTTGATTACAATTTACAATCATTTGACGTGCGAGTGCATTTCTTCCAAAGAACAAACTATGGAATCACAGGAGTGCAAAATGATGATACTTGTGGAAGCACAAAAATATACAAATATTATTCAAACAATATTCTTTTTCCGTTTTGTCTTTGCCTTTTCTGTATTGTCTTTGTTTTCTCCGTTTTGTCCCTGATTTTCCGGTTTTGTCCTCGTCTTCTCCGTGTGTTTTTCTCATACCGGAAGTCTCAAGGTGGCGACAAAAAGCAAAGGCAAAACAAGGCGTGAAAATGAAAAAGGCCGGTAGGAAAAGCGGGTCTAAAATGAGCGATTAGATGCCAGCGTTGCGACCAATGACGGATGTCCGCCAACCCAACCCCGGTTGCTTCATTACCGAGAACCCGAGGGGTGTCAGACACGGCGACTTTTTCCCAAGCAAACTTGCTCATGGTTCCCCTCTGCCCCCTTAGCGCCGCTCCTTTCCTGAGCTATCAAATGTTAATGACTGCGCCTCGCTGAAGGGGCCTCCGGTGCCTCCGGTGCCTCCGGTGCCTCCGGTGCCCGCGCCACTTAGTTCGCTAACCGAGCAGGCAAGGCATCACAAATAGCCAGCGCGGCGTTGGTTGTTAAGTCGGGCGCGTCGGGGCCGTCTGCCTCGTTTATAGTCAGCACGCGGCACCGAGACCCGATTGATCAAAAGTTGTAATTCATACTTGGTTGTGGAGGCTGCGAGGTGATCTTTGGTCAGAAGTGCGGCGGTGTAATTCACTTAAAGGGGTTTAGTGGGGGGGGGGCTCCACCGCGGCGACCCCTGACCTCTCCTCTTCACCAAACTGTAAGAATCTCCCGGCTTTTACCGGGCTTTTACTCGATGAGGTGAGCCCAAAGGTGAGCGTGCGCATCCATAACTCGCTCTCTTTACGTCTCCATCCATCTCTCCATCTTCCTCCTCCTCCTCCTCCTCCCTCTCCCCGAGTGTATTAAGGGGCTTTCACGCTCTCAGTAAAAAGCTGATTTATTCTCGCCGACTTATCGATCGCTTTTTGCATTAAAGATTATAATTCATTACCTTGTCCCCTTTTAATACATTAAACGCTCCAAATCAAAATAAAACAGCCCCCGCCATCCCCTTCCCAAGGGTGCAGGAAAACACGCTCGCTGGGACGTCCGGGAACGCCAAACTCCTGCTAAAAACAAAGAAAGATGGTGACTTTATTTTCCCAGGCATGCAAGACACCTGGACCTGGTGGGAGGTGGATTTCACATACATACGCATCTTTTCCTAATAATAATAATTGATGGAGGTGGATTTCACATACATACGCATCTTTTCATAATAATAATTGATGGAGGTGGATATCAAATACATACGCATCTTTTCATAATAATAATAATTGATGGAGGTGGATATCAAATACATACGCATCATTTCGTAATAATAATAATTGATGGGAGGTGGATTTCAAATGCATACGCATAATATAATATCCTTTTGTTTAATACTGTGAAAACAGCACTAAGAATGTGAACGTAATAATTGATATCTATGCTAGTTTAACTAATTATGTTTAAATTTGAGTGGGTCATATTGATACAGTAATAACAAAAACAATGAATACAGTGGGATTGTTTTACAGTTACATTTGTGTTCATTAATCTGTAAAAATCAAAGCAAAAAACATGATTCCTATTTAATATATCATATATTTATTATTTATAAAATTGTTACAAGATTTGAATAACAAATTGTGGATTATATGAATAATATAATATATCATTCAGGTATACAAATACTAAATAAAAAAAAATATTAATTATGCCATATTGACACTGTTTATGTATTTATTATGTATTTTTTTATTTAAACCCCAAAGTATTTGATATATCTAACATTAACATTATTAGATGACATAAATACTGTTAACAATAACTGTGTTATATGAATTAATGTAAATTCAATGCACTAATGAAGTAGTAATTTATTAACAATTATTAATAAAATGTATATTTTAAATATTAATGATAGTATTTACATTATTGTTTTCAATTGTGTAAAACCAAGTAAATATTAAGGTCAACATGCTAAGTGAAGTATGCAATATGCATACAAATTTACCAGCGCTGTCCAATGATTAACATTTTAATCAAAAATAATGACAGTTTTCAAAGGAATTAATCACGATTAATCGCCATTTGTGTGTCAAATATGGCCATTTTTACTGTATTTTGTGATGAGAAAGAAAGATAAATGACAGGACACAATTACAGTATATACATATTTGTATGTATTAACAGCTCCATATGAACTGAAAGCACATGTCAAAATAAAGTTATTAACGAGCGTTATCGCTCCGTCTGCCATCATAACTTGACGTGAGTCACTTGCTGTGTTAATTACTGTATGTTAAAAGACATGCGATTAAAAGTATCAGTATTAAAATAATGTGTAAAATAATAAATCTGAAATATTGCCATGTGCATGCGTGTCTGTTTTCCTCGTCTCGCCTCCAAACAGGCAGGACGAGGAACTAAACATGTAACCTAAAAGTGTTATTTCCAAATGCCCACAAGGCATGCTGGGTTAGTCCGGCATCAGCAACAAGTTGAATAATAAAACATTGGCTATCAGGGGTACTGTTGGTTAACACACCTCCTAATTTACTTCTCTGACAACCCCCAAACATGTTTTGCAATCATTGGGAAAAAGCTACCCAGCATGTCTTGCGGTGGGAACACGTGTGGGATTTTTATGGCATGGCTGATAAATATGGAATGCCTGGCGGTGCAATAAGTAGCTTACATTGTGCGTCGATATTAAATTATGTATATATATACGTAGCAATGATGGGCAGTTTACGTCATCCATGCGGCGCTCATGCATGCACGCATGCACGCATGCACAGAACCCCGGCTGAGTCTTTTCTTTTCCGCGTGGAAATCCATCAACAGGTGCTGTCAGTCAGCTGGGCTTGTCACAATGTCATAAAAAATATCCCCAGAGGGTCTTCCCGTCGACTCATAGCGCCATCTTTTCCCCGAAAACAGTCAGTGCCCCCCTAAGAAGACTCCAGTGCAGGTGGGTTGAGGACCCGTGTGGCGGCGGTGATGGTGGCGCCGTGCTGTTTGTCAATGCAGCCTGCCTTTGTAGGAAAGTCAAGATTTAAGAAGCACCGTGTGTCCTCTATTGATTTGGGCCCAAATGGCTGCACCAGTCCCCCCCCCACACACACACAAAACAAGATTGTCCCTCCCATGGCCGGGACAGATTGATTTTGGAGGACTGGAGGAGCAATCTTTGTGATTCTCACCTGCTTGGACTGTCTCTCCGTCGTCATCCTCACAGCGCTCCTCTTTCTCCTTCCATTAAAGGACTCCCCCACCTCCAAACGCCTCTTTGTCCGCCCTCGCCGCCCCTCACCTCGCCTGCCCACTGACAGGCTTTCAGACAGTAAATCAGAGACATTGATCTAGCCCAGCGCCCAAGTGTCCTGGATTCTGCTAAAGAGCCATTTTCATTTCACAAGGCCCGGCTGACGCCCCCCCGGCCCCCGCCTCCCCATCACCAAACATAAACATCACTCTCCTCGCTCTCCTCCCGCTCTCTCCATCCCGTCTCTTCCGTCCATACATCAACCCTCGCACCTTCAGGGCCCGTCCTCACCTTAAACATGCCCCCCCCTACACACACACACGATATGGCAGTAGCAGCGTTTAAAGAACCACGACAACCTTATCTACCTCTGCGTGCGCTTTAAAGGGTCCCGGACATGATTTGAGCAACTTTGATAAAACATGTGCCGTGTTGTTTGTAATTCTGTTCTACGCTGTTTGATTTGTTGAAAGCCAACGTTGACCTTGCAAAATGACGTTTTTAGTAAGAGGAGACGGACCAGCGCGCAGCTGGGCCTCGTTTCCGGAAGTGATGTCATCGGGGTGACACCTCTCAGCTGAGGCAGGGCAAACAATGTCACTTTTGTTGACATTTTGTCCACTTGTTTCGGTATAGTTTCATCAAAGTAGTAGTCATGCCAAAACGTTGCGTTGCTGCTGGATGTTCACCGCACACGAGTGACACTAAGTTTGTTTCCTTTTCTAAATGTTTTGCTGTAGACTGGTATGTCTAGTCTCTAACACCCTCATTACTAATTCGTCATTCCTTTGGGAGAACATTCACCTAACCTGTGTAATATTGGAAAGAGTACATCTGGAAGACGGGAAGAGAACAAATTGGTGTGAAAGCGATGGAACTCGTACGCATGGTCAAACAAATGGGACCACCAAAAGACCAAGGCTTCAGACAACATGACCAGACCTCGAGTTCTGTCCTTTGCAGTGATCATTCCACTGAAAAGCACAGCATAACCGCATTTTGAGAAAGGATGCCGGTACACTGAAAAAACATCTGAAGATTTATGGCTAATGAGTATCCATGTGGGAGTCTTCTTCCGGTGCATCGGATCCGTTAGCTCCTCAAACCAGAGAGATGGTCGAATCGGTTTATCATTAACATCCCTAGTGTTTATACATACTAGTTACTGAGGAACTAATGAGGAACTGAAGAACTAATGAGGAACTAATTGGGAACTAATGAGGAACTAATGAAGAACTAATGAGGTACCGAAGAACTAATGAGGAACTAATGAGGTACTGAAGAACTAATGAGGAACTAATGAGTAGAATAGTTACTGAGGAACTAATGAGGAACTAATGAGGTACTGAAGAACTATTGAAGAACTAATGAGGAACTAATGAGGTACTGAAGAACTAATGAGGAACTAATGAGGAACTAATGAGGTAC
>QODF01000174.1:198625-222741 GCA_024372805.1 Oostethus manadensis
GAACTAATGAGGAACTAATGAGTAGAATAGTTACTGAGGAACTAATGAGGAACTAACTGGGAACTAATGAAGAACTAATGAGGAACTAATGAGGAACTAATGAGGAACTAATGAGTAGAATAGTTACTGAGGAACTGAGGCACGTACACGTTACTAAGGATCTAATAAGACCTGATAAGGAACTGATGAGGAACTAATGAGTCATAGTTAAGGTTAGGTAGGTGTGTTTCTCGTTAAATACTGTAATTTATGGTAGTGTTGCCAAATCTCCAATTAATAAGGTGGTCGGGGTGAGAGGGATACGTTTTGGCGAATGGTGAAAGGATGGTTTGAGAGAGGCAGGTGGGAGGGGAGGTGAGCGGAATCATGGATAAGGAGCACCTGGGAACAGAGTACGGAAAGGCCGGTACGGGGCAGGTTGTGGCTCGGATGTGAAGAGGATAGCAGAAGTCAGCAGGGGGTAGGCGAGCACTTACACCAATATGGAGCCGGCAGTGGAGAGGAGGATCAGCAGAGGAGCCAAAGCGAGGTTAGGTTACTTACCAGCGGGGTCCCAGAAGAACAGGGCCCGCTGCTGATAGTTATCATCCAGGGTTGTAGAGTGAGGAGCACAGTATAGTGAAATCTCTCCAGCAGAAGCCCAGCTTGTAGCTGAAGGAAGGTTGCACTGAGGTTAGCAAAGGCCCAGACAGAAGCAGGTGGAAGGCCAGGCTAAGGCTGGCACACTGCTGCTGTGTTGTGCAACACAGTGGTCAATAAATAAATACAAAGTTTTCTCGTCCCCTTCATCATGCACTGCAAATCCTGACTACAGTAAAAAACAAAGTTATTTATAATGACTTTTAAAATTCTGCGATTGACTGGCGAGGGTCCAGGATGTAGCCCACCCCTTGCCCAAAGTCAGCTGGCGTAGGCTTTAGCATACCCCGGCAACCATAACGAGTATAAGTCTTTCCTTACCTCACCGTGTTCTTCAGAGTGGAATCTGGCGGCTGGAATTTCTGAGCTAGCTTTTTGTATCCTTCCCCCAAACCATGACATTGAACAATCTTTGTTCTCAGGTCATGTGACAGTTGTTTTGAAGATGCAAAGAGGAGAACAACTTGCAATGGGCCACCTTAAATACCCTTTCTCGTGACTGGCATGACCCGTGTGTGTGGGTCAAGGGTCAATGAGCTTACCAAACAAATGTAGTTCCAGTAGTTAGTGCTAAAGGTACTCAAATCCAAAAACAACAAAGGTGCCCAAATGTATGCACCCGCCTGATTTTGTTTTTAACAACTATTGCACATTTTCTGTAAATCCTAAAAACTTCCCTCCACTTCTCAAATATCAGCGTGTTCGGTTCGTCTGCTATAGCATGGATTTCACTGAACTCATAAAAACTTATCAGGGGTGGCCAAACTTTTGCATACCACAGTATTTTGAACACTACTAGAGCCGTCTAGACATGGAAGAACACCCATAGTCACCATTAATAAATACTACAGTATATGAGCAGGGAGTAGTCCTAGTACCTTTTGTATATGAATCCATGCACCCTACCCTTATCCTTGGAAGGGCTCTGATACTTAAATGTCTGAACAGCTCCGGGTGAGCTTGAGTAGACAGAATATGTTTATCCTCCATCTTGGCAGTTCGGTTCATTCACTCATTCAGCAGAGCAGAAAACTATCCAACCCACCCCACCTCTTCTCTATGGAAGGACGGCAGCGACAAGCACCTTCTAGCTGTGCCTGCATGAATGTTATTGTCCGATAAGCGGGAATAATGATGTCCCACTAACATGACAGACTCAGAAAGTCATAATAAACATTTCTGCAACTTTTTGTTTTTGGCCACGTGCTGACAAACAGAAACCGGCAGGTCGCTACGGCGAGCGTCATCTCGGGTTTCTGCCGTGCATTTGATCAGGAAATGGGCAACGGTTGCCTGTGGCTGTGAAAGCACGCCCGTGTGGTGCAAATGGAAAAAAATAAAGCTCACGATGTTGTGACACATTTGATGAGCAACATTTTCACTTTCTGGGCTCGACCGACAAACTTTTGGTAGAATTCATTTGGAATGAGATCTTTTTCATAAAAAAACACATTTTAAATCATTTTGGACTTAATTTTGTATAAATCATGTACAAGTTAAATAATTTTTTAAAAAAGTATATAAAATACAAAATAATTTAAATGCGTATCAAATATTTTTAGAAATAATACAATAAAATAACAAACAAACCGCAAACAGAAAAATGGACCACTTGTGATATTACAATAAAAAAAACATCAATTTAAAGCCAAAGCTTCGGTACTACCAACATTTCAGCCTCTTTTTTACATTTGGGACTTTTTGCCGGTTTTTTTTGTGTTATTGATTTTATTTCCGCAACACACCGCGGGCCACCGGGCCGCACTTTGGACACCCCTGCGGCAATGAATGATAAAAAGTATTTTAAAAAAGGATTCCTGTCTTTTTGGTGCATTATTTCCAGGCTTTGCGGGCTGAATCTGGCCCCAGGGAAGCAGTTTGACACCTGTCCTCTTGGATGTCTTTCCGGCCCAAATAGGACGGAGATGTGTTTTGGAAGCAGGAGAATACCGAAATGAAAAATGAACGAAAGGACTTTAACATAAAAAATGATTTGGAGTGCATGAGAAAGTGGAAGGAATGCAGAGCTTTTCTCCGAGCACATGGTCACGTATTATTATTATTAAGTATAAGGCACAGCACAGCAGCAACAGAACCAATGTTGTAATAGTGATGAAGAGCGACCTGCTCAGCCACCATGAATGCCGCCGATGAGTTTTTTGTAAATACATTAGACTTGTGTTTGTATATGAAGTTCACGCAGGCTTTTTATCTCCAGGAAACTTCTGATACTTTGTTGCAAAAGCGTTAATCACCTCTTGGTGAGCATGGATATAAAATCCTCCATCTCGGCAGGCAAACTCTGTCAGAGCATAAAAATATCTTGAATGCATTCGACTTTCTGCGAGCCAGAGAGGCCGTCTGATTCCTCTATGAAAGGACGGCAGCGACAAGCACCTTCCAGATCAGGCAGGCCCAACCTCTGCAGGATTGCAGCGGTACTGCAAGAACCTCCCGTATGACGTTTCTTCATATATATTTACATTGAATGTTGATCAGAGTAAGGTTATAATCAATACTGCAGGATCATTCAAAGTCATGTTGGTGGGGTATCTATATTCTTTACCCCCAGGGATTATTTCCCAGATAAAACAAGTGAAGGCCAGGCTGGCTTCATAAAACTTAACATAAAAATGCAGCCAGTTTTTTGAACGGCTCTCCGAAAGGAACCGAGATCCGGCTCCCCTCAAAGAGCCACAAAACCCATCTCCGCTTGCTGGCGCTTTTTGGGGTGTTCTAGGCGGAATAGGTGCGTCCCGTTCCGTTTTTATATCTTTCAAAAACTAACTTCACAGCAAGGTGGCCATTTTTTTTTCTTGACACGGGTCCCTGCGAGGATCTCCCGGCAAGACCACGCGGCCTCGGCCCGATTGCTCTTCATGCGTCAACGCCAAGGCGGGAGAGGAAAGCGGCAGAGATCTCGGACGGGACGGGGATGGAAACGGTTGGCGGGATAATGAGACCGCTTTTCTTTTTAGCAGCCATCCCGTCTCCCTCCTCCTGCTCGTTATCCAGATTGACTGCTTGGAGATCAGCTTCACAGTCTGCTGCTTATTAAGAAAAAGCCAACGTCCCCTCAGATGAGTTCATCAGGCTCCCCATCCAGCGTCTCGCTTCATCTTCCCGCCGGCGTCGCATCCTCTCATCCCTCTCTCTCCCTCCTTCTGTTTGTTTTTCCGCTCTCCTGTACGGGAAGGGAGCAGGAGGAAGACTCAAAGCGCTCCAATCAGGCGTTTACAGCAAAGTGCTGCTTCTGCTTGTTGGGCTTTGTGGGAAATTCTGCGTCTTCTTCTTTCAAAAATTAGAAATGGAATGCAAAAATAAAAGACATGATCTTACTTTTACAACTTTAAAATGCAAATACCATTATATCTTTTTTTATTTCATTTCATGTACAATTAAATCATGTATATATTTCAATTCTTTTTAAAATTACCATTATATACTTGTAAAATATCTGTATTTATATATATTTGCAATTTAATGTATAATTAAAAAATGCAATTAATTGTAATTATTTTTTTAAATTACTATTACAATGTTTTAAAATATATGGATTTATATTAATTTAATATATAATTCAATCATAATTATTTTCTAAACTAGCATTACAATATTTTTTAAAAATATGTATTTATATATTTTTTTATGTAATTTAATTTTCATAATGTCATTATTTTTTATTGTCATTATTGATATATTTTGAATTTGTCTAATTTATTTTAGAATTATTGAATTTAATTGATTTCAAAATAATAATGACAAAAATATTGAGAATGGCAAATTTGCGTTGAAATATTAACTGTTAATACATTGGTTAAGAAAATACTAAATACAATCTATTATTATTATGTAATATATATTATTGTCTAATAAAAATGACATACCCTTGATATCCAATGTTTTACTGTTCATACTGTCGTTGACACTGGACTACCCAGCATGCCTTGCGGCATTTGGAAATAACAGTTACAGTTTATGTTTAGCGCTTAGTTGTCACTCACGTAGTAGTTGGTTTATGGGATGCATTAACTTGCTAGGGATGTGTTGTTTTTGTTTCACTGCATGTATATATACTATATATATATATACTGTATATTGTTTTATTTATTTATTTAGACGGCCCTTCTGCCCCCCCCCTGCTTGAAACCAATTCCTGGATCCAGATGGTGATCCGGATTGGCCCAAAATGTAACCGCTTCTTCCATATCCCATTCCTGAGCATTCCAACCCAATGGAGGGGGAAATATATGGATAAGAAGCGTGCCCCCCCCCCGCCTGAAATAAACCATCCATGCACAAGCAGACAAGGATTTCCTTTAATAGGACAAGTAGAATCCTGATGACTCATGGATGACATCACAAGGGCGACGCCTCTACTCTTAAGCGCGGGGAAAAGAGAAAAGCTGTCAGGGTTGGCTTGGAGGATAAACACGAAGGTCCCTCGTCACAGTTTACTTGTCACGGGGCTCTCGCTGGGATCTGTAAAATACAGACGAGTAAGGAACAAATACTACTAATAATTCCTATCTAGGACATGCCACATTCAGATTAGTCGCGTATTCCTAACATTGCCAGGAATCAAAATGTTAGCTGTCAAAACACATCATTTTTGGGGGGTGGGATTTCATTTCTATGCTCTTTTTTGCAGACGAGCGTTGCCTGCGGGATTTTTAAACATATGAGGATCTTCAATTTTGGGTTGATGATGTCTATCATATAAAATTTCATTTCATGTCTAACTGCACCAAAACCCGCTTGAAGTCATGTTTTATTTCAAACTTGAAAATAACAACATGCACATTTTCCTGCTGATTCTACTGCAAAACCAGCGGCCCGGGGACCTTTTGCGACCCCACAGCTGTTTTTTGTTTTATTGGCCTCTGCCACATTAAAAAAAAACATTTAAAAGAAAAAAAACACACACACGCAAAAAATGGCAAAAAGAAAAACAAAAATCAGCAATAATTTTACAAGAATGACATAAATATTACAAGAAGCTTTTGTTATTGGCCTCTGGCACAATCTAAAATTATTATTTAACATAAAAATGTAAAACCCTAAAAATAAATTGAATAACTTCAAAATACAATTCTAATTATTTTGGAAAATGAGGTGGGGGAAAAGTTATAATGTTGTGTGAGTAAAGCCAAAATATTGTGGAAATAAAATCATAGGATTGTGAAAGAAAATATGTCAAATAAATATTTTTTTTAAAAAGAGGAGAAATGGGGAAAAAAGCAGTAATTGTACAAAAATAAAGTCAAAATATTTTTAAAAAGGCAGAAATTTGCAATTTGATAAAAATTTACTCCAAAAATGTGAAAAAAAAGTTGTCATTTTTCTAGCATAGAGTTGAAATATAAAAAAAAAAAAACGTACTTTTCTGTAGGAATATTATGAGAAACAAACAAATAAAAAAACGTAGTCATTTTTGGACAATTATGATTGGAAAAAGTTATAAAATATTGTGGGAATAAACTCACAATAGTTATGAAAAGTATTAATATAGAAAGTTGAAATCATTTGAAAAAAAACAAAAACCAAACAACAACAAGAGGAATGGAGAAAAACAGGCGTCATTTTTCTTTCAAAATAATCTGCACTCTAACAAGACATAAAGTTGCATAAAGTTGTCATTTTAGTAGCAAAGAGTTGAAATATTAAGAAAAAAATGTTTTTTAAGTCGGAATATTATAAGGAAAAAATTTTTTTTTTTGCAATTTTGGTTGGGGAAAAATTAATATTTTTATGGCAATAAAGATAAAATATTGTGGAAATAAAATATTAATATTGCCAAAAATATATGTCAAAGATTATTTTAAAAGAAAGTGCAAATATTTTGAAAAAAATAAAATTGAGATAGATATCTTTTTTTAAACTTAGGAATATTATTCATTCGTTCATTTTCTATACCGCTTCTCCGCATTAGGATCGCGGGTTAGGAATTATGAGAAACAAAAAATAATCATAAAGTTGTCATGTAGGGAAAATTAGGCTGGGAAAAAAGTTGCATCCGTGTGGGAAGGAAGACAAAATATTGAAAAGACAAAAAAGTGCTTTTGACTTTTTTTTGGGACATTTGCTACTCCTTATCCTTTCCAAATATCAAAGCTGCAGCCTTTCATTTTTCACTCTGTGGCCCCGACTGGAGGACAAAGCTGCCCCCCTCCCGGCCGAAAAGCTGGCCTTTGTCGGTACGACCCGCTTCTTGGATGCTCCGCTTGTTGCCGAGCAACCGGCGGTTCTTCGGTTCTTGACCGCTCCCGGGAAAAGCTGATTTCCTTGAAAGGCCTGGGACGGCCGTGTAGGCGACACATGCTGCTTATAGCGCATCCGTGCAGGCGTAGTTCATATTTGCATAGTCATGACCAGGCGAGCACGCCCGCTCGCACTTTCTCTTTTCATGCCAAATTCAATTTCTCAGCCAGTCTCGCTTCCTCGCTGGTTTTTGTTTCTTTTTTTAATGGGACCAGCTGCCACCAAGGGGCTGGTTTCTTCTGATTGGTCACTCCTAAAATATTTGTGTAGAACACAATCATACACGTGGATTCCATCATGTGGAATTCTATATATTCTTCTCATGAACGTCTTGCTGGTAACATTTTACCAGGAAATTGCAATATTGTGAGAATAAACTGCAATGTTACAAAGAAAAATAAGTTTTAATTTAATCACGTTTAAAATGGAGAGAAAAAAATGTTATTGTACGAGAATAATCAGGAAAAATTACAAGCAAAAGAAGATTTTATCTCTTCGGTTTTAAGGAATAAATCGGATACTGATATTCCATTTTTTAGCCAATAACATCTTTTCGGCAAATGAATTTGTGCTTTCATATGTTAGAATTTTGCTGTAATAAGATTGACCATATAAATGGTGTCATTCAAAAACATAGAGAAAGAAAAATTGTTTCATAACGTCATCATCGTGCATGAACGTTAAAACCACGAGGAAATATTCCATCAGTGAACAACAATAATTACGACCTTGGGGTTGAAATGAATGCATGGCATACTAAACTTAACTCCGTCTTTTCTTTAGTTCCATTTTTTACAATGGACGCGAGCTTTTGGCTCGCCGTTCGAGAGCAAAGCGGCGCCGCATCGTCGGGGATGCTGGGAGGAAGACGATGATGAACCGGGAGAACCGAGGGGAGGGCAGCTTCTTCTTCTTCTTCTTCGAGCTCACGGCGGTCGGCGTCCATCACTTTGCTGCTTTGAATTCCAGACCACAATTTCAGCTACGAAAGGAATTCTGGGAGGAACGCTGTCGGGGCGGCGCTTTTGATTTTTGAAAATTATTTAGTTAACTGAAATTTCATCAAAGCCCGACTCGTGTCGTGGATGTTTCATATCAAAAGGTTTTGGTAAGTCAGGTGACACTGAATGTCAATAAAATTGCAATGGCACTAAATGAAAGTCAAATAACTCATATGCTGCATAATAAATCATATCTCATTCCCGTAATATGAAAACATGCCATCTTCTGACTTTTCCCCCGTCATGCCGGATTCATCACTTTGTAGGATTTCAGAAGTGTGTTTCGGTGCCTCCGGGTCAGCCGGGCAGCTACGGAATTATTGTTATTAGTATTTTTATCATCATCTGTATTAGTGCTTCAGTGGATGTTGTGTGAAGAGTTAGTGTGGTGGGTTCTATTTGCACCTGAGTGCGGAAACATCGTCAGACAGCGTCCCGGATGTGCACTTGGCGGAGGAGGCCCAGTATGCATCGCACTAATGTGTGTGTGCGTGAACACCGCTGGGAATTGACACCTAGTGGCGTTTGTACGTCTCTGCGTTGGTAAGCTCTGGATAGTTAGACACACAGATGGATCGCTCGTGTACACAAATGATGAAAACTCGGGCGCTCAACGCGGGAAGTGTTTTGTGGAAGCGGGAGCCAATACTGAGCAGAAATGGCCGAAGAAAAGTACATCGCCTCTGGGAGAAGTGAGAAGTTACCGGTGCACTGCGGGTATTGTTTTGCCATGTATACAGCGGTACCTCGGCATAAAGTGTCCCAGCTAATGGACCGCCTCTTCTTTGGATTCGAACTACTAGCTCAAATTTCCCAGCGGGGGAAGCGATGAGAGCTATCCGAGGTGCTAGCTCATGCTATGCCATCGACACCAGCATGCTAGTGTACGTACATCCTTTGTTTATTTATTCATAAGGAATTCCTCACCACACAGAGATTATAGACATCCATCGTAGAAGACCAAACACTGAATTAAAAAAGTGATATTATTATACGTGTTATTATATTTTACATTTCGGGTTAGGTTTAATAGACGTATGAAAATAAATAGAATAAAACAACACATGTTTGAATGTAAACAACCACAAGGACGGATTCATCTGCAGCTAAGTGCTTCTCTTCGCGCCCTCTAGGCAGCCGCGGTACCGTGAAGGAATTTTATGAAGCAGTCTGTCTTCTGACTGGTGTGCGTGTGTGCGTGTGTGTGTGTGTGCGTGCGTGCATGCGTGCATGCGTGTGTGTGTGTGGGGAATATCGGACTTACCCACGGGGAAGTAGAGAGGGAGGTTCTGCAGATACAAGTCTTTGTCTTTGGGCAAAAACACACAGAAGATGACTCTGTCCAGCTGACACACACACACACACACGCGCACACACACACACACACACGCACACACACACGCGCACACACACACACACACACAGAGGACACTGGTGAGATCAGCTGTTTTAAGACAATATATCTTCTTTACGCTCCTGAGTTCTTAAAATCCTGCTTGCCTGCAACGTTCACATGAAATATGATATTGTATATGCGTGTATATCCGTGTATAAGTGTGTATATCTGTGTATATGAGTGTGTATATGTGTATATATGTGTATATATGCGTGTATATGCGTGTTTATATGTGTATATGCGTGTATTTATGTGTGTATATATGTGTATATATGTGTGTTTATATGTGTATATATGCGTGTATATGCGTGTTTATATGTGTATATGCGTGTATTTATGTGTGTATATATGCGTGTATATGCGTGTATTTATGTGTGTATATATGCATGTATATGCGTGTATTTATGTGTATATATGTGTATTTATGTGTATATATGCATGTATATGCATGTATTTATATGTGTATATATGTGTATATATGCGTGTATATATGTGTATTTATGTGTATATGCGTGTATTTATGTGTGTATATATGTGTATATATGCGTGTATTTATGTGTATATATGCGTGTATATGCGTGTTTATATGTGTATATGCGTGTATTTATGTGTGTATATATGCGTGTATATGCGTGTATTTATGTGTGTATATATGCATGTATATGCGTGTATTTATGTGTATATATGTGTATTTATGTGTATATATGCATGTATATGCATGTATTTATATGTGTATATATGTGTATATATGCGTGTATATATGTGTATTTATGTGTATATGCGTGTATTTATGTGTGTATATATGTGTATATATGCGTGTATTTATGTGTATATATGCGTGTATATGCGTGTTTATATGTGTATATGCGTGTATTTATGTGTGTATATATGCGTGTATATGCGTGTATTTATGTGTATATATGTGTATTTATGTGTATATATGCATGTATATGCGTGTATTTATGTGTATATATGTGTATTTATGTGTATATATGCATGTATATGCGTGTATTTATGTGTATATATGTGTATTTATGTGTATATATGCATGTATATGCGTGTATTTATGTGTATATATGTGTATTTATGTGTATATATGCATGTATATGCGTGTATTTATGTGTATATATGTGTATTTATGTGTATATATGCATGTATATGCGTGTATTTATGTGTATATATGTGTATTTATGTGTATATATGCATGTATATGCGTGTATTTATGTGTATATATGTGTATTTATGTGTATATATGCATGTATATGCGTGTATTTATGTGTATATGCGTGTATTTATATGTGTATATATGTGTATATATGCGTGTATATGCGTGTATTTATGTGTATATGCGTGTATTTATGTGTGCCCAACATGTGCTTTCTGAGATTCTGTGCACCGGAAAACATTCTCGCTTCTTTTTGCACTTGCGCAACATCAACGAATTGGGGAAAGCGCTCGCGTTCGACTCCAGCTGGGGCTCGACGTGGACCTGCTCGGGCTGCTCGGGCTGCGCAGGAGGATTGGAAAGTCTCTAGGGACGGGGGGCGGGTCGGGGGCGGGGGGCACTAACAACAACCTTGTCAACAGCCTCCCTGCGGGGCGTTAAGAGGAGTGGGAGGAGTCGGGACGTCCGGTTTAACGAGCGATCGGATCGGGGTGTTTGTATTGGACGCGTTCCCATCCCGCGAGGGGCCCATTAAAGAGCGGCCGAGGCCCCCCCGGGCGTGTCAGTCACTGCGTAGGTTCGAACAACAGCCGGTGAAATCCCCGAAGCAAATCTCGCTCTTACCTCGTCGTGGTGCTCATCCAGGTACTCCCTCACGGTCGCCAAGGCCTCGTGCACGGCCTGCTCGGGCGGGTAGCCTAAACACACACACACACACACAGCTTTTCCATGGCGCTTTTACTCACGTTGCTATTAAATGTTAGCATATTAACTGTTAGCATTCTACATTTAGCATTTTAGCTATCTTTAACAAAATAGTACCTGATGACAGGACGTGATTTATAATCTTTATGGGCTTTTCCATGGCGCTTTTACTCACGTTGCTATTAAATGTTAGCATATTAACTGTTAGCATTCTACATCTAGCATTTTAGCTATCTTTAACAAAATAGTACCTGATGACAGGACGTGATGTTTAATCTTTATGGGCTTTTCCATGGCGCTTTTACTCACGTTGCTATCAAATGTTAGCACGCCAACTGTTAGCATTCTACATTTAGCATTTTAGCTATCTTTAACGAAACAGTACCTGATGACAGGAAGTGATGTTTAATCTTTATGGGGTTTTCCATGGCGCTTTTACTCACGTTGCTAACAAATGTTAGCATACCAGCGGTTAGCATTCCACATTTAGCACATTGGCTATCTTAAAAAAATGGAGATTTTCTGGTTTAGCAGGTCATTTTGATGTTTTTTGAATGACATATTATTGTGACAGCAGTTTGCAGGGGCGTTTACATTCGGATGACATTTTTTCTCAAGTATATTTTTACCCCCGAGTGTCGCTGGAGGAATAAGATGAGCAATTCCATGCATCTCCTGTATGGGATTCTATTAGATTATGCAAATTTACAGACGGTGGTCCGATCGAAAGACAGACCGCCGCTAAACAGAACACGTTTGGCCTGTTCGATGCCCGTGTTGGCCCGGAGGACGCCGACGACCTGCCAACCCCCCCAAGAGTGTCTCAGCACTGCTCTTAACACTCTCCCTGCGAGAGCGATGGGGGGGATTACGGTCCAATCTGACACCATCAGCGCACTAATCCGCCTCAATCCGATGCTTCTGATCCGAAGCCTCGATCTGGGAAGCGCCTCGGACGAGGTCGTGCGCGCTCGGGGAAACCGGCTCGCGCCAGAAAGACAGACCTCGTCCCGAACCCAAGCAGGAAGTGATGCAAGAGCACTGACCGTAGATCCCGGTGGAGATGCACGGGAAGGCCTGCGGGACAAGGAAGACAAGGAGGTATTATCTGCTAGCATCTGCTGGAGCGTTGCTTTGCTCACAAGTAGTAAAAGTAGGGAAGTAAAAGGACAAGGTTGGGCTCTTTAGGAGGGACACGCGCCGCTAAATGCACGCCGTCTAGACGTGGGGGCGTCATCGGCAGCTGTCAAAGAGCGCCGGTTTGGCGTGAGGGCTCGCAAGCGCGTACGGGCCTGACGAAGACGGAGCGGCCCGATTAGCCGGGCCGCCGATTACTGCGACGGTGCAGCTCCATGTTTGCAGGAAGAAAAGGAAGAGAGACTCCCGAGACACGCGGATTAGTGAGCGTAAACGTGCATTCAACGTTGACGGGGAAAAAAGCAGTAAAAAATAAAAATGATATCACTATCGCTGGTCATTCAAACATACGACACACTTGAAAAGAAGGTGGATCGCAGGACAAACCCGACTGACACGACCCGACAAGAAAATCACAACCTCCACAATTGGAAAGTTGATGATGCATGATATGCTGCTCGAACTACACACAGTCAAAACCACTTGAAATGAAATGTCACAGACTAAACCAGCATACTTTGATATCACCGTCATGGAAATGAACTTCTGTAGATAAGACAGTGCATGACACGCTGCTCGCTGCCGGTCTTTGCTAGACTAAGGAAGAAAAAAAAGACTGAACTACATTAGGGAACTTAAAACACGTGACGGAGATATAAAAAAACGCTGATTTAGTATTTGAGGTTACATGAAAATAGGCCACAGTTCTGGAGTTCGAGCCGCATATCATGCACCGTCGTGTTTGAAGAAGTTTGTTTTTGCGGCAGTCAAGTCAAAGTTTGCAGTATTAGCATGCTACAGGACGAAAAGTTGTGTTCTTGGGTGTCACGCAGCATACCATGCACCGTCTTGCATTGGGGAACTTTTTTACGTGCCAGTGATATCAAAGTAGGCAGATTTAGTATTTGACGTTAAATTAGACAACCAGGGTGTTCGTGACCATCCACAGTTCGAGCAGCATATCCTGCACTGTTAACTAATTTACAAAATTTGTCATCAACTTTTGAGGTGTGGACCAGGCGACGGCCAGCATGACTTTAATTTTCTCCTTCTGCAAGACAGTGCATGATATGCTGCGTGACCCATGGACAATCAGGAACACATGCTAATACTGCGAACAAACTTCTTCAACCAGAACAGTGCAGGATATGCTGCCAAAACGGCGGACGGTCAAAAACAGCCTGGCTGCGTGTTTTTATGTAACATCACATACTAAATCCGCGTACTTTGATATGGCTGTCATGTAAATAGGTTCCCCAATCCAGGATGGCGCATGGTATGCCGCTCAAAGTGTGGATTCAAGAACTTTTTTTCCACCATCTCACATGCTAGACCAGCCCGCTCTCATTTCCACTGCCATGCAAACAAGCGTCTCGATGCAGACAGTACATGATATGCTGCCTTTGAACTGGTGGCGTACCTAACGTTCCTTAGCTGACTTCCTGCTCTTCTTCTTCGGGCAACAAACTACACCATTCTGACCCAACAGCGCCTCTGCTGCTCGCATTCCACTTTCACACAATTACAGAGGCGGGTGCGACTCGTCACCTCGGTTGGCGTCTTGGCTTTTTCCTTTTAGTGTCTCGCCAACCTTCGCTTCTCCGTACGTGTCCGCCATCTTACCACGGAGCGCGCCGCGTTCTCGGCCGCCTTCCGCAGGCTGTTGCTGTAGCAGGACCTCAGGGCGCTCTTCTCCGCCGCGCCCACGCCGGCCCGGGCTATCGGCCCCACCGCGTGGATCACATCTGCGCACGGAGAGGACACAAAGCGACACTTTTTGCACATGCAGACACCGTAAAGTGCACGATGGGAAGACAATTTTTGGCAGTGATAAGTGAATTTTCGCAAAGTAGCATTCCCCATATTAAGAAAAAATGTTTTGACTCTCTAGACACAATCTTTCCATTACTAGAGCGCTGTAGACAGGAAATAACACCCCTACAGTCCTCTTTGGCGGGATGTTCTGAATGTGATAATAATAATAATAATTTATTACGTTCTAAATGTAATAGCACTCCTAACACTAATTTATTGTTATGATGATTAGTATGTTGTAATAAATGTAACGCAACTACACGAGGAAAACAAAACAAATGAAGTTATTAGTTATTTAGCAGGAAGTTGTTGTAATAAAGTGTAAGCATAAAAAAGTTCATTGATTGGGATTCTGTTGTAAAAGAAACACCAGCCGGATGTTCTGAATGTACATCATTAGACAATTATTTGTTTTGCGTGTAATTAGTGAAAAAAGGGATTCTATACGCAATATGGTTTCCATAGTTTAATATTTGATGCTGTTTTAGCTCGAATTTGCACGCACGCTTTTCTTCTCATTTCCTTCCTAAAAAGTCAAATAATTACGTGTTGTAACGTTCAAAAGATGAAAACAAAACCCGGCACACGCGGTGCTCCCTGGTGGCGTAGCACACTTGCAGCATGGGAAAAAAGCCCTGGCGCGTGACGGGGGCGTGTCCTCCATTTAAGGCGAAATCAGCAAAAGTGTTTGATCCCCCGCAGGGCCGAGCGAGTGATTCATTTCAACGGAGGTGATCAAACAAAGTGCATGCCAGACTTCGCTGCGGCAACCTCGTCTTCCCGCTCCGAGAGACGCTTCCGGGGGCCCACTTCACAAACCGCCTGGAAGGCCGGCATCCGCTTCCCGTTTTGTTATCGCCTTCCGACGAGCAGTCAGTTTGCCGATCAACTGGGGTAATCGATCACCTTTTTGTTGTCGCCCCCCCAGTGACGTGATCACCCCCCCGGCCCACTTCCTCATGGGTCGGATGGAGCTCCAGTTAATTAAGATGGACATTTACGCACACACCAGCAGAGTTAACAAGCTCCACAGCGCCGACTCTAATCCAGACCCCGGAGGCCCCGGGGGGGGCGGGGGGGGGGCACATTTAAATGCCGATCTCATGACCTTAGGAAGAGACACCGAGCACAAAAACACCCGAGCTTGCTTTGGCTTTGGACGTTCGGCTTGCAGGGCAGCAAATCAACACTTTTAGGTTTCGCATTAAAGCGCCGAGGTTTGCGCCACCTGCCACGGCGAGCGTGCCAATGTTTCATGACCTCAGGATTATTATCACTATTCTTTTAGCAACAAATTGACACGGATGCAAGAAGTCGAGGTGTTAAGGAGAAATGAGAGTAAATATTAACAATATTTTCGTGCTTAGGGCATAGAAATCCTGTTTATGACATTATTAGAGCCCCGTAGATATGAAATAACACCCCTACAGTCACTTTTACACTCCTATTATCCTTTGTTTACTTCACATGCAGGGACATAACAGATGGCTGCCGCTAGCGTAGCAAGCTACCTAGTTAGCCTTTCCAATTTACTTATAAGGAAGCTTACAAAGTTTACTTACAGAATCAGAACGTTTTTCAAACAAAGAAGGACAGAGATGCCAAAACTTACCACTTCCACACAAAATGAGAGGGTAAGCTTCCCCCCACACTCGATCTCAGTGTGTCGGCTGGGCTCTGCTGATTTCATAAACGCCCGACACTTGAAAAAAAGACTATTTGACCGGAGTCTTACCTCACTGACGATCATTTCAAGATGCGTAGCGAAGCCTGTCAACAGGTTCCAAAGACACACGCGACTATCAGAACTTCGGGAGTACATGCACCCTACCCTTCTCCGGGAAAAGTTCTGATGCTTTGTTGTGGTGGGGGTGGGGGGTAAACAATGATTAAACATAACGCGGAACCTCAAACTTTTCCAAAATTCCCAAATGCCCGCAATGCATGCTGGGTAGCCCAGAACTATGAACAGTTGTTGACGGGTTGTGTTGCTTTTTTTGCTAAATATGGCATCTGACTACTTTGGTGCCTCAAGCGAGCCACCACAGCACCGCACTTTTGCACTTGCTGATCAAAAACAGCAGAGCTCCTGTTATATTAAGGATCTTTGACTAGTGACTTGAAAAACTCCTGTCATATAAATAAAAGATCTTTGACGAGCAATTTTGACGTTGATGATTAAAAACAGCAAAGCACTCCTGTTTCCGAAGAATCTTTGGCTAGCGTTCATTCAGTAAATATTTAAAGAGCACAGCGCCGTATAGAGAATCTTTGACTGGAGTTTTTGCAGTTCCTTAAAAAGAGTAGAGAATCTTTTTCAACTGGTCATAAAAAAGAGCAGAAGACCTAACACAAAAAGCCACTCCCGTTATGTTAACAATCTTTGACTGGTGTTTTTGCGGTTGAGCTTGAAAAAGTGTGGAACACACCTGTCATATAAATATAAGATCTTTGATGAGTGATTTTGCAGTCGATGATTAAAAGCAGCAAAGCCCTCGTGTTTGTAAAGGATCTTTGACTAGTGCTTTTGCAGTAAATATTTCAAAACGGGAGAGTAGCCGTATCACATAGAAGATCTTTGACTGGCGCGTTTGCAGAGAAGTCGTGTCATAATAACAATCTTTGGCTGGTATCACGTTTGCAGTCATTAAAAACAGCAGAACACAGCAAGCTACTCCTTTTACATAAAAGATCTTTGGGTATGATTTTTGCAGTTGGCCCAGCAGAGCACTCCTGTTATATAGAGGATCTCTGACTAGTGTTTTTGCGGTAGATCCTGAAAAACTGCAGAGCACTCTTGTCATATAAATAAAGGATCTTTGACAAGCGTTTTTTGTACTAGGTCCTAAAATGATCAAAACAGAGCGCTCCTGTCATAAAGGGGATCTCTGACAAGTTAATTATTAAAAGCATCGGAGCGTTCGTGTTCCTAAAAGATCTTTGACGAGCGTTTTTACCATAAATATTAAATGACCGCAGAGTACTCTTGTCACGTAGAGGATCTTTGATGCAGTCGCTCTTTAAAAACAGCAAAACACCAAACAAAGCAAGGCAATCCTGTTACCTAAAGGATCTTTGACGAGCGTTGTCGCAGGTTTTTTTAAGTTGGTCATTAAAAACAGCAGAACACGCAAGACATCACTACTGTTGACGATCTTTGACTGTTTTCCTTTTTGGCTGGTCATTAAAAACAGCAAAGCACTGCTACTAACAGAGAGTGACTATCTTGCAGTTGATCATTAAAAGAGCATCACACGGACCAGCGCTGTTAACCGTTGCTATACGGAGTAATGTCTCCCCGTTTCACACTTGGCTACATATAAAGGATCTTTGGCAAGCTTTTTTGTAGCAGGTCCTAAAAATCAGCAGCGCGCTCCTGTCACGTAGAGGATCTTTGACAAGCTTATTGCAAATAGAGCAGAGTATCCCAGTTTCTAGATTATCCTTGACTTGCGTTTTTGCAGCCATCATTTTTATAACAGCAGGCCGCTCCTGTTATATAGAGCATCTTTGACTGGGGTTTACTGTGTGTGCGTTTAAAAATCGGCAAGCACGGAGTAAAGTGCTGCACCGGCGTAAAAAGAGTCGACAAATGTCTGAGATATCGGGTGGAAAATATGAAAGTAAAAAAGCCCGGTAAAGAGTAAAAAAAGAGAATAATATACACAATAGAGGATCTTTGACTAGCATGCCTGCTGGCACAAAGAGGGTGTATTGGCATAAACACATCGCTTGGGTTTTCACTTCCGACTTTATTTATGACGCCGTGTCCCGCTGTGGAGGCTGCGCCCGCGTATTTTGCCGGCAGAAAAAGGGGCTTGCTTTTTGGGGCGCCCACGTTTGCAGAGGTTTCCCGAAGGAGCCGTCCAATCCCAAAGTGTCAGATCAGGTATGGAAACTCAAACAGTCATGAACGGCAATTACTCAGCAACCGCGGTGCCTTTTGGCTGGGGATGGAATTAGCGTTTAGCCTCTGAGCCGCTAATCAAACGTGGAAAAACGAATGCGGCGTCAAGTTTGATGAGCTGGGATGTTCCCACCCAAACCATTACGCTCCGATGCGAAGGATTTGGACTCGGTAACGAGCAGCGACGCCATGGATTCTTTCTGGGCCCGAGTTAGCTCATTTGCCAGGAAACAAAGGCAAATATCAAATCTTCTCTATGTGGGCCGACCCGGTGGCCGCGCGCCAAAAACCCATTTGCAAGGCGAAGAAGCAGAAGGATATCTTCTGCAGCCCGCGTGACGTCACGTGAGTCCCAGGAGACTTTGATTGTACGTCTTATGATTATGATGATGTCTCATCTTAGGAACTTTCAAGGCGAAAGCATCCCCACAAGATGAAGGCCATTGCGCCTGCAACTGCGAGCACGGACCGGTCCCGGTATCGGGAGTCCGCGCGAGCAAATACATCCGCTTAATCACTGCCGCCGCGCGGGAAATAACAATAAAGGAAAATGGACTCTTTACCGAGACCTAAGTGGCGAGTACGACTCTCAGTGTGTTTATGTGCGTCATAAACGTGTGGGCCTGCTCTCTCTCTCTCTCTCTCTCTCTCTCTCCGTCCGGTGGAGCAACCCGGTGAAAGGTGGCTGCCCTTGCACGGTGGCCTAGTGGTTAGCACGTGGGCCTCGCAGATCATAGCTTTGCATCTCCGTTGGAACATCTCCGAGTGGAGTTTACTCCAGCTGCCTCCCACATTCCAAAATCACGTGAGAACGGGCTGTCCATCAGCTGATCACAGGTTAAAAAGCACAGCTCAAAAACCTCAAACTCGCCCCTCAGCTCCCCCACTGGATTTAGATGAGGGGAACACGCCGGGTGGTCCAAAAGAGTCAGCTTATCTCTCTGGAAGAAGTTCTTTGTGAAAGGCAGTCATTAGCGCCCAGAGCAGGACCTTTGGTCGTGAGGGATGCCCCCTGCAACATCTCCACATAGCCGGCTGCCGCTTGACGCCCCTGCACAACCTGAAACTCCGTTCTTCCATTGAAGGATCATGATGGTACCGAGTGGAAAACATCTCACGTGGGATCTCCTTGTCATCGCCAGTAACGTTTGAAGCCATCAGGACCGTCAAGGGAGAAGAAAACTTTCTTCCACCTTTCAATGTCCCATCTTTGGTGCTCTGAGAAAACTTGGGTAATTTTGAGGCATTTGACGAGAATTTTTTCTTCCTAAAAGTGGCAACCGGTGTCTGATGGTTATTGGACTGCACCCGGCACCGGTCACAACCTTCACTTAGGCTGATGATGGTCCCGTGTCTTGACGGGCACCCATTGGGATCCTCCGGCTCTTTTCTTTGGGTCTTGACTTTTAGTTCCAGGAGCCTCAGGATGCGTGAAGAAGTTGGAAATGAGTGTCTTCCTGCTCCAAGCTCAGCAGCAACGCCGGCGCTGGGGGGCGATAAAAACACACACAGGGCTGGACTTGTCGCTTAATTCTGTAATATTTTCCGATGTATTGATATGATTGACTATTATGTGCTGTTGCAATCTGTCAATCATAACCTGAACACAAACTCACGCATGGTTTTCCGCGCCTCTCCACTTCCGACACCGGAAAATGTCCCCGCCGTGAAAACGTGACGCCAGCGGTTGTGCCACACGAACGCACGCAAACAGAAACACACGTGGGCGTTGGGGCGGAACTCTAAATGGGCCACTCATGGGAGTGAGAGTGTTTGTTTGTCTGCCCCGCGATTGGCTGGCGACCAGTCCGGGGTGTACCCCGCCCAAGCCAGCTGGGATAGGCTCCAGCATACCCGCGACCCCTCATGAGGAGAAGCGGCATAGAAAACGCCCACACGCTTTTCTTGCAGCCAAGAGCTGTGATGCACACACACAATCATACACACACACACCCGCACACACACACACGCACACACACACACACACACACACACCGTGTGCTAAACATGAATCATACTGGGTGATGGCTGTGTAAACATTTCACCACTAAAGCAATCACCATCATCTTTATGTCCTTCCACCCGTCTCCTCCTTCCTTCCTTCCTTCCTTCCTACGTCTTTCCGTGTCACTCGCTGCGTCCTTTGTCCCCCCCCCCCCCACCACCCGTACTTATCCCATCCCGCCACTCCATCTCTCTTCCTGCCCCCGTCACGCTCCTCTCTTTGGTTCCCCTTCCAAGACCTCACACACTCCCAATCACGCATACCGAATGCGCTCGGCTGTCTACTCGTCGTCCGGTCTCCAGATGCCCACCCCCGGGTTGCAGACCCGGCAGCGGGAGGAGGGGGGTTGTTGTTGATGTATGGCGGAACTAAAGCAACCCTGCCGATCGATAATGTAAACAGGAGCAAAAGAGAGGCGGTAAATAAGGCCCACTCCTGACAGATGTGTCTAGCTCGGGTGACGGAGAGAGAGGGGAGCAGGCGGGGGAGGGCTGAGCGAGTGTGTGTGTGTGTGTTTTCGTTTGCCCTTGTTCAGCGTGAAGGGCAAAGCCGTTAATGCAGATGTAAACATCCAAACAACCCACACTTGTCCGTTTTAATGATCTACCACAAAAACGCCCATCAAAGATTCCCTACGTCACAGGAGCGCGCCGCCGTTTTGAATGAGCTGCTGCCAAAGCTAGAGTCAAAGATCCTCTATATCGGTGGTTCTCAACCGGTTCGGCAGCGGGACCCACCATCACCCCCACAACCACGAGTGGTTGAACTGTTCAACTCAGACCCCTCCTGTCTTACCCTTGAAGGGACTTGTTGTCTTTTTAAGGCGCGTTGTTCTCCAGCAGATGTCTGCAGCTGCATGGCGGGCGGACGGCGAGATCAAGTTACTGATTCGATGTCCTTCCTCTCCCAGTCAAGCTTGGCGGAGCACCTCACAACGGCGTAGACGAGAACATGTGGTGCATTCACAGACATTGGGTCATTACATTATTGTCAGTTTTTTTCTCAGGCAAAAACTGAAAACGGCTCCACAACCCACTTTTGGGTCCCGACCCACCAGTTGAGAGCCACTGCTCTATATAACAGAAGCCCTCTACTGTTTTGGATGATCTACTGTCCAGGTCCCCAAAGTGGGACACACCAAATGTCCCTTCAAGGAACTTTTGTCACTCTGTGGAACTCCTCCGGTGTTACGAGGGCCCAGGTTGCTCTGATAGTGGCCTTAGGCTCCTCTGCATTGTTAGGTCTGGCGTAGCACAGTTTCCTCTTGCCAATACCCCATAGATTTTCTATGGGGTTGAGGTCAGACCAGTTTGCTGGCCAATTAAGGACAAGGACACCATGGTCTTTAAAACAGGTACTTGTAGTTTTGGCACTTTGTGTGCAGGTGCGAAATCCTGCATCTCCATAAAGTTGGACGGAAGCATGAAACTTTCCAGTAGACGTCTGCACTGACCTTGGACCTCGAAAAACCCAGTGGACCAGCACCAGCAGATGACACGGGACCCCAAACCATCACTGTCTATGGAAACATTGCACTGGACCTCGAGCAATGTGGATTTTGTGCCTCTCTTCTCTCTCTCCAGACTCTGGGACCTTGATTTCCAAAGGAAATGCAAAAGTGACTTCGATCAGAGAACAGTCAAGTTCTTTTTGTCCTTAGCCCAGGTGAGATGGTTCTCATACTGTCTTTTGTCAAAAAGCAAAGTGACACCAGGAACAGGACAGCTGAAAGCCGTGTCTTGCATACGTCTATGCGTGGTGGCTCTGATGCACTGACTCCAGCTGCAGTCCACTATTTCTCACTCCCCCCCACATTTTTCGATGGCTTTTGTTTCACAATCCTCTCCAGGGTGTGCTTGTTGCTTGTGCGCTTTTTTTTAAACCCACATCTTCTCCTTCCCTGCAACTTTCTGTTAGGGGTTCTTTCTTGGACACAGAGCTCCGTGAACAGCCAGCTTCTTTAGCAATGACCTTTTGTGTCTTGCCTTTCTTGTGCAAGGCGTCAATGACGTTTTTTTGGGCAACTGTCTAGTCAGCAGTCTTCCCCATGGTGGTGTAGCCAAGGGGACCAGACTGAGTCAGTTATATTATCATCAAAATGAAAAAGGAATAGCGAGTGTCTACGTGGAACTATTGGCATAGAATAACTGAAATAAAGCTTTTTCACGTTGAGCACCACCTTAGGACAACTTGGTGAAATGTGTTCAAGTCGTGGTGCTCGTTAGGCGCACAACGTCCTGCCAGCGTTTGCTATCAAACATTCCAGATATAGGCCCAATGAAAATGACCATGCAAAAGACAATGCAGCCGAAGTCAAGGCAACGCATGAAAAACCGTTTTCCATTTCATCCTGAAAAAAGCGTTTCCCAGAGAAAAGTTAGAAAACACGCGTTTCTACAGTGGATTTCATTAAACAATGGACTTTGTCTGCAGAACTAGCCACTACAAGTGAACGGATATGATGCATTTTTATATCGATATATGCATCAAACCGCTTATCCAACATCGGAGTAGTGATGAGAGTGGCATTTCCCTGCCTCGCTAAGGGCGGAGTCTGTTCACCACGGAGGCGCAACAGCCAATCAGGAGGGGAGCTTGGCATCAGCTGACTGCCTTCACGTGACCTCGACAGGGTGACACATGCGATCCACCCACACAAGCGATTGCACCCGTGCTGTATACGACAGGGCCTACTGCCAACACGTGAGTCAAAGATCCTCTACGGGACAGAAGCTCGCTCGAGTTTTTTTCCAGGATATCTGATATATCTACTTTTCAGAACCCGCTGCCAAAATGTTCCCAAGTTCTGATGTCGTTTCCGGACCATGCGTGGCCCGCAGGCCACCAATTGGCGATTCCTGCTTTAAAGCTACTTCTACACGTGGCGCTGACGTCAAAACGAGCGCAGGCGGGGCTGTGATTGCGTTTGCAAAGTTGACACACACAACATTTGATTGTTGCTGAATTCAAGGCAAATTCCTGCAGGTCTTCACTTCCACACTGCTGTGAGGGGGGAGCTGTCCCGGGCTAATTAGGACAACCCGCCGCAGCGCTCCTCGTTTGTCTGTTTACAATGCGGCGACAACTTGATGCATTTATTGTGCACATTAAGTGTCATATCTGCTGCTTTACTGCTAATTTGCAGCACCAGATGCTTCTCGTCATTCTCCGGGATGGAGCAGCTTTTCCTGCACCACAAATATGACACGTTAGCGCCATGTCCATAAAAAAAACACAGATAAACTAAACCTTTCTAGACACTGAAACATCAAGACAGTCTGCTAGAGACACAAATAGGCAATCAGATTGAACGAGTGCGATTCCGTATTCTCATTCATCCAGGGCATTGTATTCTCGAGGCAATGACTCCACCGAAAATTAGGGTGTCTTTGACGACATCTCGCCCGCCATCCGAGCAGACTTTGTCAGTTCACTCTCAAAGACTACCTGTAGATAGGACAGCGGTAGTGCGAGAACTCGG
The DNA here is from genome assembly GCA_024372805.1 of Oostethus manadensis. Lineage (NCBI taxonomy): Eukaryota > Metazoa > Chordata > Actinopteri > Syngnathiformes > Syngnathidae > Oostethus > Oostethus manadensis. The sequence goes on from QODF01000174.1 coordinate 222,138, forward strand.
TGCAAGATCCAGTGTATCGATCCTCTCAAGGAGGGGGCGTGTCCAGACAGGAGTGGGTCCTCTGCCCGCCGAAGATGGTGGTTTGGGTGGTATCACCCTCATTAGCATCTCATTCAGATGTAATGATGGTCGTGGAGCAACCCTAGAGGCTACATGTTTGAATCTTCTCACCCTTCATGTTCCTCTTTCAAAACAACATACCTCCCTATTTTGAAGTCATTTATTTCGGAACCATAATTCGTACAAGAAATGAGCATGAGAAGAACGTGTACTGCATGGAGGTTTGTTCAAAACTGGATAGGGGCGCCAGCATTCGCCACCAGTACCTTACGCCGCCTGGGAACCGCATTGACGGATTTCATCATGTGGGATGGAAGACATAACTTCTCGTATTCGCCCTTCAGGTTCTTCCGAAGTCCCCGAGGTACTTAAACTCCTCCACTTGAGGCAGGGGTACCTCGGGGTACCTCGGGGTCTTGTTCACGAGTGAGGGAAGGATGGAACGCGAGATGGACAGGCGGATTGGTGCGGCGTCTGCAGTGATGCGGACTCTGCACCGATCTGTCGTGGTGAAGAGAGAGCTGAGCCGAAAGGAAAAGCTCTC
>QODF01000174.1:222909-278506 GCA_024372805.1 Oostethus manadensis
GCTCCTCCGCATTGAGAGGAGCCAGATGAGGTGGCTCGGGCATCTGGTTAGGATGCCTCCCGAACGCCTCCCTGGGGAGGTGTTCAGGGCACGTCCAACCGGTAGGAGGCCTCGGGGAAGACCCAGGACACGTTGGAGAGACTATGTCTCTCAGCTGGCCTGGGAACGCCTCGGCATCCGCCGGGAAGAGCTAGACGAAGCGGCCGGGGAGAGGGACCTCTGGGATTCCCTGCTTAGGTTGCTGCCCCCGCGACCCGACCTCGGATAAGCGGAAGAAAATGGATGGATGGATGGATGTTCTTCCGAAGTCGTTGGTTTGGTTTGGTAGAACAGACTTGGAACATACATCACGCAACATACAGAAACATTGAGAAAAATATTACAACATATGAACCAAGTATTTTAAAATAGCACAATCCTAGCCGCGCCAAAAGCTCATGATAAAATCGGGAATGCCAGTCATGCCCATAACATTTTTTTGGAGACATGCACTGAACCACTGCTCTGCATTAAATATAAACTAACTAATGCAAGTCAATGTGGACGATTTTGCATCGGCTCTTGTTGAATGTTTCATATTTGTGGATGGAGTGACATCTTCCATGTGGGTGAGAACACAGCTGGAGGTGGAGAGAAGCCGGGAAGATAAAGTGCTGATGGAAACAGAGAGCTACAAAGGCAGCGTGCGGGAGAGAGATATATCACTCTGTCAAAAACTTCCTTGTTGTCTTCTCCTCAGAGCAACTCCTCCACCCCCTCGCTTTTTGCTCCCTCAGTGGCCAATTACGGCTAATTAAAACCCTTCCCACCCCCAGTCCCTCTCTCTCCAAGACCCCCATCTCCCCGCTTCGCCTGACAAGCTCAGTCTTTCTGCCTGGTGACATCAACAAGCCAGCTAAACACCTTCTTTCCTTTTTTTTACCTTTTCTCACTCCCTACTCCTCACACTCGTCCTCCTCTCTCATTTTTCTCGCTCCCGCCGCATCAGAATCATCGACATCCTCACCATCCCCTCATTTACGGCTGTCTTTGTTTGGCGGCGGCAAACGCCTCGCCAGGCCTGCGGGCCCCAAGACTGTTATGCCAAGACGGTGTGACTGATTTCCCCCCCCTCATTTGACACTGTTGTCGACTTTTCATGGCTTCTTCCCGCCTTGGTGTCAGCGGTGCGATAGGGAGGTGTTAGAAACCTTCAGCAAAGTCGCTGATGATGCTAACGACGGGGAACGCGATGATGATCGCGGAACGGGAACATTCATTACAAGAATTTCTTGGGTGTTCCTTCACGGGCGGATCAAAACAAACTGCAACAGCTAGAGAATTTTGCCATTTCTTGTAGAAATGGATGTACAGAAAACGTGGACTTGTGGGAAAAGTGGGAATGTCGTTGAGAAGTGTGTCAAAAAATTCAATTCGTTTCAGTTTTTAGGGCTGGGAAATGTGGAATTCCCGGAAAACTTTCTGACTTCAGAGCGGAAAACACAAGGTGATGTTTTGATGATCTGGCGAAGCGCTACCCCAGGATGGATATTGTCGGTTGAGTAAAGTCTCAAACCGACAAAACGTAAGCGCACGCCGGTAATGAAGAAGACACAGCAACGGCAGGAAAACGGGAAGTACTGTAATAACCATAGTCCAAGGAAAATGACTCAACTGGAGACCAGTGGAAGCCCCAGCTGAACTAAATACTGTGGAACCCCTAATTACAAACCAAAGGCAGGTGTGCTCCCCAGCTCCCTCTAACCCAGCAAGGGGTTGCATTCAGGTAGAGACACACAAAACCATTTTGGAACAAGAAATAACGCTACCATAATATTGAATACTTTTTTTTGCCAATATTACACCTTTTGCTATTAGTTATGCAACACAACACATTATCCCGCATTTTTGCATCCTGCTGGGATTTTCTAAAATCCCAGTTTCATTGAGTTGCTCCAGTTTGGATACTGTTGGAGTTCAGGCCTTTTCAGCCGAATATACACAAAATAAGTGTGTGTGTGTGTGTGTGTGTGTGTGACACACCAGCAGTTGTGTGTGTTTTTCATGTTGGGCCGACGACTGTTTGGACACGACGCAAAGCACCTCCAGAAATAGGCCACGGCGAAGTACTTTCTATCAGCTCCCAGTGAGAGTGTGTGTCCGTTTATGTCAGCGTCCCGTCCGTTCCTTCCCGCCCCCTGTCGTACTCCCAGAGGGCCCAAACGAGACCCGAGACTCGTCTTTCTTTCCTTCTTTTTTTTTTTCAAGGATTTAGGAGTTCTGTCCGCTCCGCTGAGCGCAAACCGAGGCGGCGCATACAAAAGGCCAGCTCGCCTTTTTGATGCCTCCTGATTTAAAGGCAGATGAAGAAAGGCGAGGGCCAGATGGCAGCGAGGTGGCGGGGATTGAAGGGGGAAAAGGATGGACGGGCGTTGAATGTGAAAAGCAGGATCAGCCATGCGTGGCCTCCCAGGTAGGAATGTGTGGAGGCCACAGGGGAGGGGGACGGAGCGCAGGGGGGGGGCTAGGGGGGTTCAAACAAAAAAAAAGCACAAAGGATGGGTGTCACCGGATGACACCCCGTCAAGCTTTCTTTAAATCTTAGGCCAGTGTGACGCCCACCTGGGAGAGCTCGAACACACACACACACACACACACACACACACGCGCACACACACACGCACACACACCTCCGTCTGCACATGGGAACCCAAATCCGCTTCATTGTCAACGTGTTACAGTCGCAGTTTTTGGAACACCGCTTAATTCATTGTACAACAAACCAAATCATCCTTTGGGGATTCACAATAGTCTCAAACGGGAACGCTACCATCGGCGTTTGTGCTGCTGATCCCGACATCCATCACCCATGAGTGAAATTGTCCGATGCCGATCACACGGACCGCATTTGTCACGGTACTTGTGATGGGTGCTGTAGGCTAGGGCGGGATAAGGGAGGGAATGTTAGGACAATTCCGAGGTCCCCCGACTGCCATGGGCCCCAAAAAGAATTCTTAAAAAATAAAAGGGCAGAATTCCGACATGATATGAAAAAAGGAAGCAAAAACTCACCTTCACTTCGACAAAAACATATTTGCCTCGCTTTTTCCGGAGAACATATGATACCTTCTGATGAGACAGCGTTCTTCAAGGGGACGATGACGCTTTTCTGACCTATAAATGTTGAATTCTCGGGTTAAAAGCATCAGAAAATGAGGTTTGTGCGTTTGGAAGCGAGCCCTGAAAGCAGCTCTGGAGTTTTTGTTCAGCACAGAAGGCTCTGATTTCGTGGGTGGCGCAGGGTGGCGCCGGCCGCGCAGTGGTAATTTCGTCCGGCGTAACACCGTGAGCAGCCAATTGGCACACCGAGGCGCGCCGCAATGGGTGTGGCGGCGCAACAGGGGGAGGTGCTGACTGGCGTAGTGGAAATTTCGTGCCAAAAGGCTTCGCCGAAGATGCGCTGAGAGTTCGCCAGCGCCAACCTGGTCTACTCTAGGCGCAAGGCGAAGCTCAGCCGGTCTGGTGGTAATTTGGCTGACTGCCGCACACGTCACCAAAACCCCTCAGGCTGGTTTACACAATGTCAGACACATTTGAATGCATTTAATAATCACAACAACCACTGTTTAAAGTAACTATCTGAATCAGCTCGTTCATTTTCACCTACATTGACTGTCCCGTCTGCCTCTGTCACGCCGTCTCGTTCTGGCCACCACTTCCTCTGTCCCTATCGCCGCCAACCCTCGGTTGCCAGTGGATCTGATATGGGTGTGGTTTGATTGTGTAAGGGAGAGTTGCAAAAATGATGACAATGGATTGGGTAATACAAGTTCACCTCACATGCAAACACAAGTCCCAAGGGCCAGACCACGAGCTTGGCAATGCACAGTTGCTTTGGATATCATCCCCGTGATGCACAGTCTTTCTTCATTTATGTTACACGGGGTTCAAATATAGGCTACTAAATGGGAGTGTCTTTATTAGTGGGGAAAAATGCTTACTTGACCTGTAATACCAACCTCAACCCCCGTAAAAACCCTCAATACTGACAGCTGGGAGGGTGGAGGACACAATGGGCCGAGCTCAGTGTCCCACTGGTTGAGGGGTCGTCCCCGGTGGCTTAGAGTTTTTGTTTTGTCCTTCTTCTGACATCATTGAACCGTTTTTTTCACAGGGCAACAGTAAGTCAGGGCAAACCTGATTTACGATACTTGTAACCTCCTCCCAGGCCGCTTTTGCATCATCAGCCCGTGGAGGTCTGCTCGCATGACCATATATACGACCACTGCAAGCTTGGACCTCCCGGACCAAAACCGTCTGGGAGATGTTTGGCCATCTTCCGCTGTCTTCATCCATATTCCACGAAACTCGCAATGCGCTTTGCCAGCGGCGCAATTAAAGGTGGGGAGGGGAGCTCATTTGTTTGGTGAAGATTTGTCCCGGCTTTGGCGGAGATGCGCCTCGCCTGCGCCTGTTCTACAAAAATTAGAGCCCAGATTTCCACTGTGGTCAAAAAACCCAAGCTTTCTTATATGGGCATTGTTGAGCAATGCCTGCCAGGAAATGTTTGTTCGGGTGTGAGGGAAAGCTAATTTAGTTTCCGCCTCAGAATGACCCCCAGAGATTCTGAGCGCCCCACGGGTGGGACAAAACCCAGCATTTTTCCAATGACTGTCCAGTTTTGCACAGTGGAACAACCCACTCTACGCTTCCTCCTCCTAGCCAGTAGACACCAAAAAAAGTGCTGTGGTACTGTGGGGACGAATGAGAAGGAAATGGTATCACTTTCCTGTGATAAGTAGCTGATCCTGAACAAAAGATGAAGGTGTTCCAGCTCACATTTACTCAGTGAAATACGAAATGTACAAAGAACAGTACACATTTCTCCAGTCTTCATCAGTCTCCAATCATCACTGATTACTACCCAGAGGAGATTGCTTTTGTGATTGGTGCTGAAAGGCATTCATCAGCGTGCGGCGATCATGCGCTGTTCCACGGAAAACGGACGATATAGATAGTCCAAAACGCCACATTCACGCTTTCTCTTCATCAGTTTTGTTTATTGTCTAGATCACAAAGTGGGGTACGCCAATTGTAATAGAGGGCGAATAAACATTAAAAACAAACGAGGGAGCCTGAACGCCTCACGGCGCAAGGAGAACAGAGCAATTGATTGGTTAAATTGATGAAATTTTGACCCTAAATGATTATAAAATGAATTAACCCATTCGTTGTGTCCAGTATTTCACGTTAATTTAAAAATGTTGGTGTGAGCAGAAGTATGGGGTACAAGGCTTCAGGTCAATTGGGAAAGTTAGTGGTCTAGACGATGCCTTCTTATACTTTATACTTATACCTTTTCTCATTTCCATTAAAACACTGAATGAAGCACAAAAAACCACATATAAATTAATCAAAATATAACAAATTCTAAATGATATGAACAGTCCCCCAAAAAAGTAAATGAATCACACGCTAATCACGTCTGAACTATATAAAAAGTACCAACTTCTAAATGCATATCAAATGTACTGTATATTAACTATGCATAATTCCTATTAGAGCATAAGTAAGCCACTGCTTCCCGATTGTTTAAGCGCAAAATAGCATGCAAATGCATGTGCATATGTATATGTATATGTATATGTATATGTATATGTATATGTATATGTATATGTATATGTATATGCATACTTGGGCACCAGGGCTGGAGGACACAGCGACAACAATTTGCATTTTCTGTCAAACCTGAACTTTAACCTTTCGTCCAAGTGACATTTGGATTTTTTCCACTCTTAGCAAGAAGATGCAAGTCAACATAAATAAAGTTGTCATTTTACACTTGCATCAACTACTACACCCGTTTATAGCGGGAAACCCCACTTTCTGCACACATGCAATGGGACATACTAAAGTATGTTTGTAATTATGTTCTACATTGTTTGGGGATTTGTTTGGAAAGCGAACAGTAAATTTGCACAAATTCCATTTATAGTTCATCTTCTTCTTGTTCTTTTACTTTCGGCTTAAACCCTTCAGAGGTTGGCCCAACGAATCACTTGTCTCCATCTAACCCTGTCTTCTGCATCCTCTTCCCTTGCACCGTCATATCCTCTTTGCTCTTCCTCTAGGCCTGCTGCCTGGCAGTTCAAAACTCAACATCCTTCTACCAACATATTCCCCATCTCTCCTCTGGACATGTCCCAACCATCTCAGTCTGGCCTCTCTGACTGTCCCTCCAATGTGCTCATTCCTGATCCTGTCCATCCTGGTCACACCCAAAGAGAACATCAGCATCTTCAGCTCTGCTACCTCCAGCTCTGCCTCCTGTCTACATTTATAGTTCATGGCATGCCATAAATAAATAAATGAATAAATAAAATGCGTGTAAGTGTAAATGGCGCTGTAAGAACACAGTGGACCAGGACTTGATGGCTTGTGGACGTAAAAAGGGCTCGAATTAACAAATACAATATATTTTCTTTTTCAAAATGCTGTCAGAAGAATTTAAGATAAGACAAGATATGCCATCCATTTTCTATGACACTTATCCTCATTAGGGTCACGGGTACGCTGGATGGAGCCTATCCCAGCTCACTTCGGGCGAGAGCCGGGGTACAACCTGGACTGGTCGGCAGTCAATCGCAGGGCAGACAAACATTCACACTCACATTCATACCTAAGGACAATTTAGAGTCACCAACCGAAACCGGATTACCCAGAGAAAAAACCCATGCACGGGGAGAACATGCAAACAACATGCTATCCACTCGACCACCGTGCGGCCCCCTAATCAGTCCCACGAGAGGAAATTCCGGGTTTACAGCAGCAAAAGTACACCAGAGCAAAGTAAGTGTAAAAACGAGGTAATATACACAATTATGTAATATAAACCAGTCACATACACGTTGAACAAGCCACAGGTTTATTGCACGGTTTATTGTATAGGACTTTTTGGAGAAGTTTTTGTTAGAGAGTCGGACAGCTAGAAGATAGCACACACACTTTGGATGGATCATCCTGGCACTAATTTGAACGTAAAGCACCTTTTAGACTGGCTGTACTGGCATTTTCCCAGCTGAGGTGTCATGCAGAGAATATTCAAGCCTTTTATTGGGAGTAACAGATGTCGGCTTTGCAGCCGGAGTGTGACGTTTAACACTCCGTTTGACACTCGCTCTTTACCCGTCACACCAGTTCTCACACTTCTCATTATTATGATTGTAGGGTACTGTCACTGCGCTGCAGCGACAGACGGATTTACTTTGCACCTACAAGGCACATCGATTTGGTGAGACAAATGTTCGGAAGCGGCGAGAGTAAGTAAGAGGACTGTTTGAAACCGCTTTTTGCTGCCCGAGTGCCACATCTGAAAAGCAACGGCCTGTGACCCGAGACAAAATAAAACCCTGCTGCCGCCGGGTAGCGATGGGTGAGTCATCTGTACCTGGGGTAGAAATCTCAACTTTCATTCATCCATTTTCCAAAGCGCCTATCGGAGAGGGGGGGAGGCGGGGGACACCCTAGACGGGTCACCAGTCCATCGCGGGGCACATACACACTAACAAGCATTCACACTTACGGTCAACTTCTCCCAGAAGTAATCATGTAAATCCAATGAATCTGTTCCGGAAAGCCGATAAGGTTAACGTTTTTATACTTTTACAATTAAAGTTTTACAGGCAGAATCACAGAGCGGAGTACATGTGCGTGCACGGAAGTGTTACTCTTCAGGCAGGAAAATGTTCCCTTTCGGAATATTCTCGCATGTTTGCGGTAAAATCAAGTCATGTACAGCAGTCTAATAAGGCCACCGCCATAAGTCTGGAATTTCTTGTACGTTTCTTTCAATTTTCCAATGAGTTTATAGAAAATAATGCATATCTAAATCCTTTGAAGATGTTTGCTTCAACTACAGTCCCTTCTTTTTGAGGTGAATTACCTCCAGATTTGACCACATTAAATCAATATGCACAATATACTGTAGCATGTACAGAACATAGATATGTAGGATTCACTGTAATAAATGCAATATTTTCATAGTTAAAGCATAAAAAAGCCTGTTAATGACTTAAGGCAGACATGATAAATGAATATGCTTTTTTGGACCTAATATGGTTTTAACCATATTAGAGCACTGTGGACATGAAATAAAACCCCTATAGTGATCTTACACTACTATTATTTTTATTATTACTTACCACTTCCCCACGGAATGGGAGGAGAACTTTGTTCCCCCACTCTATCATGCGGGGACACGGCATGGCTGACTTGCAGTGTTAAGGTAATGTCATGTAAGCTAATGTCTCGATGTTTTGTGTCATTACTGTCGCCTAGTGACCAGAATACTGTGTTGGAAGACGGTATAAAAAGACGGTAAAAAAAAACAAAAAAACGAACCGCTAGAATTCACTGCCGCTAACAAGCCTCCCCCTTTTGGCCCGCCCCTCTAGCACGTTCCCCCGCCGCCCCCAGCGTGTGGTTATGTTCTGTGTCAGGGAGTAGCAGGGGAGCGAGAGCCAGCTGGGGAACGGGTTCTCTGTATTGGTACACAAGTGAGCTCCGGGGTGCGGAGATCATCAGAACGACACTACGGGTCCACGCTCCCTTGTCAGGCAACAAGAAACACACCTAAACAAGCGCTGGGCCGACGCACCCCGAAGCCGACAGGTCGTTGATTTATTGCCGCCAAGTTTGGCTGAAAGGTTAATAAACTTTAGCCGAGCCTGCTCCGAGTTTCTCAGCCGTCGTTTGTCAATGTGCCCAAATTGCATGTGACTGGTGCTAAACAGCAGCGTCGGTGGGCCGTGCACCCGGCATGCTGTTGCTAGGTTACGCTGCTGAGATGCTGCCGGCTGACGAAGGAGGGGGGGGGGGGGTGTCCTTCTGCGGGGACTGATGACATCAGGTCCGAGGGAGCATTTGGCAAGCTTGCTTGAAACATGTGGTGGCGAGAAACCACGATTAAACGCTTTTGTGCCAGACCAGGACTGTTTCAACCTTCAACTTTGGGGTACCAAACGGGGGTGGGTTTTCCCATGCCAGGTCAACTGGAGACACTAAGTTGTCCATCGGCCTGAATATGATGGTTGTACTCTAAGACCAAGTCAAGTCTCAGGTCAGGCCAGGACAGGTCAAGTCAAGTGCGACCCGCCTGTTTCAAAGACAGGACCTTTGGAATGCGAGTCGTTTGGCGCCGAGAGCCCGGACTGTCAACCCGTCTATGTGCCATCCGTTACACTCACCCCCTCAAACCTCACTCCCATCCGGGTCACGGCACCAAAGTAAACCATTTTGTACATTTATTGATCAAATGCATGTTTCATTTAAATGGCTTATTAATTGAAATACGTGTATTATTTAACAACTAATTCAACTGTTTCGGGATAAACTTAAAAGTGAAATTACGATAGCGGTGATTTGGCCAAGCGAATATACCACAACAGGACAAAATATGTGAAAATTCTACTTTAAACAATGAAAAAAAAACAAGTTCAATAATAAATCCATTAAAATAAATGATAATTGTTCATGTTGGGATGTTCGATATTGGCTTTTTTGCCAATATCCTTCAACTTCCGATATCAACCGACACGTGTACCGTCCCGTATCTTCCTGTCGTGGAATCAACACGTATCGGTTGAGAAGCTACCGGAATAGCAAAACGGTGTGTTTCCCGCGGATACTACTGCGTCTGTCTGCCGCTGTTTCCGTGTTCTGAAAGAAGGAATGCCGTGTTTTCCACAGTCGACAAATGGCGCTCCCGAAACGACGGGGTATGGGTAAGTCTGACCCGGGATTTGGTCGTAGGCTTCCACGGAGCACGTGAATCAACTTCTGCCACTTCCAACACGGCGGCGACGCTCGACGCCTCAGCGCTCCAGGCAGCGGCTACGTCTGTCTATGCGCTGCCCCCCCCCATCCTCACCATTAGATGTCCGCCATCTCCGGGTGTAAAGTAGGCATCATATCGCGGCACATTGGCGATATGTTGCTTTTCATTAAAGGGAATAAAAAAATATATGCAGGTATTACTTTTTCATGCCGTGTGGGGCGATGGTACCAATGGGCCGATGTTATGGATTTGATCGTTTAACGGACAAACATGAGCTCAAATAAATCGATGTTTGATGAAAGAATCCATTTCAGAACGTTATTGATATTTCGGCGTGCATCCGCACATCACTACTTCCTGTTTTGAACATCGACTGTTATCTGGGGAATAAACACCGAAGTGCAAAGGGAGTAGAATTTGCAGATTTGCTAATAAAAGAAATGAAAAGTGTGCTCGGTGTTTTTATGCGACACTTTGCTGAATTATTGCTTTTTCTGGACGCATGCTGTTAAACGATGTGTGTTGCCGTTAAATTATTGCTTCATGTGTCTCTCCCTCTTTTGCGTACAAAGATATGTCGGATTCTAACCATATTTTGGTGCCGAGAGATGGTCCGCCATTGTTGCTCCCTTGCACGTTTAACACACGTCCCTCTCCCGCTTTTGAAAGGTTTTCGGGTCCAAATTGCCGTCCCGGCCAAAGCAGTCCGTACGGCTAGAAACGGTGTTGCGTGACGACCCCTTTTTTACGCCCCGAGTCTCCCTGCTTTGCTTGACCTCCGCTGTGGCCGTCTACTTCCTCTCTTCCTCCCGCTGAGAGGTAATCAAGACCCGTTGCGAGTGTTTAAGCACCGAAGCACACGCACGCCTGATTATTCCTGGCGCTCCGTATGTCATCCGGGAGGGGGGAGAGACAGCCTTTGGGACCACATGCTGGGTGAAGACACCTCCACCCATAAAGCTTGTCCATCAGTAGGTTGTCAGCAGGGCCGGCATGCTCCTGAGGTGAGGAGGATGCAGTATCATACGGGGGCGCAAATGTGACAAGCTGCATGTATGCACGCAAACACACACACACACCAACCAACAAAGATGCAGTACAATGACATGCACTATTCGGGTCACTAGGCGGCAGTAACGACACAAAACACTGAGACGTTACCTTACATTACGTTACCTTATCGCTCCATGAAGTCATGAAGTCAGCCATGGCACACCCCACATGGAAAAAAAAAAAGGTTCTCCTCACGTTCCATGTGAAAGTGGTTTTTGGAAGTTTGGAAGAAATACATTTGAGGCTAGCTGGTTAGCTTGCTAGCATGCTCGCTAGTTGCTAGCTAGAGTTGCGCCAGAGTTGCACAATGAGTGTAAAGGTAACTATAGGGGTGTTATTTCACGTCCGCAGGGCTCTAATAGTGTTAAAAATCGTATTTAGAAAGTCATGAACATGTTTTCAATGCCCAAATCATGATACTATATTCAATTTCTTAACATTGAATCCTATAAAATCGAAATTTAAGCCAATTATCGGTAAATGAGTAACGACATAATTAGAATGTAAGAAACGTTTTAAAACGTTCTCATTGGAAGTACCGTGATTTCCGGTGTGTCAGTGGAGCTTCAGCAAGAGACATGAGCGAGTGAAGCGGACGCTAATATCACATTTCAAGTTTTATGCAACAATCTTTGACACCAAGTGCACCTTTTGTGTACTTCTGCCCATCATCCACAATCCTTATGTGAGACAGCAACACATTCCCTTCTTTCCCTTTTCTGTGCATTCAAAATATACAAAACTATCTAACAAGGCAGCTGGGAATGCACGATGCTTTTGCTATTAACACTGTTATGCCCAAGAACTACTTTTCCAGGCATAGTGACACCTCGCCACACTGCATGGGCTAGCTACTAGGTGGCTACCGACTTAGCTTGAGCACACACCCTCTCACAAAGCCTCAGGTCGCCAGCGAAAGGTAACGCGACATTTTAGCCACTGCCGCCACTGTTGCTGTGTTTTTGACGCTAGGTGTAGCGTTCCTTTCGGTGTTGCTATGTGAAAGCAGTATTGCAAGTATTGCACCTTGCGTTACGCCTGCCTGTTACTACATGCTCACAGCACGGATAGAAATCCATACAACCTCGCTGGAGCTTCTTGGAGGTGATTCTTCGCCGCCTCTTTTCGGCTGGCTGGAATTTACCACAGCTTCTGTTTGGACAGCCGGGACTGCCGAGCGACCACTATCAGCAGAAGATTTCCAAGGGCTGGACTGCGGCGTGATGACAAGGATATCCCAAGCTAATGGCTAGTTTGCCTTGACTCGGAGAAAAACAAGAAAAGGGGGAAAGAGGGAGACCGACGAAATGTGTGATGAAGGGATAATCAGCCTGTTCAATTGTGACGCTGAAGAAGACCACTTTAGTGGTTTTCCATCCCAGGAGGAGGAGGAAATAAACATTTATTTATGCCTGTACCTGTACATGCACAGATCTTTGTTTCTCTTGCAATCCTACCTAGCCCGTAAATGACAGTAATTAGACTGCGGTAAATACATCCAAATAGCATGAAATAGCAGTAAATAATATAAACACACTAGAAAGGCGGACAGTTTATCCCGCGACTCGAGGCACATAAATAAATGCAAGAAACGCTGTAATGCTCCGTCATTGTTGCCTCTGTTTCCGGGTCACGTGGCGCCTTTACGTCCTCCATTCCTGCGTCTCCATCGCATCTCAACATCTGGCGACGCCCCACGCGAGTACCGGCGCCGCTCGGTGCTCACAGGGAAGCGTACGGCCGGTTTCGAACCATCCGAGCCCGCTTTCAATCAACAAAGCATCTCCGTTGCTATTTTTTCATCCCGTGGTTTACCAGTAACCCCCCAAGCATGAGGCACTGGAAATAGCAGAAAATTGTTTTCAATTTTAAAATTGGTTGGTAATAATTATGGTAAAATAGTCTTTTTGTAATTTCTAATTGTTTTCTTATATTTTTATTGGAGAATTTGAGCAAAAGCAAAGCAGTTGTATTTATATAAACTATTTATGTTATTTCTGTGATTTACTGAAGAACTTTACCTAACCAAAGTGCGCATTTTAGCACTGAAAAGGGCACATTTGGAAAACAGGAAGTGAACAAATGTGTTGAAATTGGTGTGAAAGCAGTGGGGGGTGGGATGAAATAAGCGGGCAACTTGTATGGATGTTCAAGGATGGTGGTTCTCAGTTATTTTCTCTCACACCCCCCTAAATGTTGTCGCCCCCCCCATTTGAAATACTACTGACAACTGAGCTCCTTCTTTTCCTTCGGGCTTATCCCTTCAGGTGTCACCACAGCCAATCAATTGCCTCCATCTAACTCTGTCTTCTGCATCGTCTTCTCTCACGCCAACGACCTTCATGTCCTCTTTCACTACATCCATAAACCTCCTCTTTGCTCTTCCTCTAGGCCTCCTGCCTGGCAATTCAAAACTCAGCATCCTTCTACCAATATAGTCACTATCTCTCCTCTGGACATGTCCCAACCATCTCAGTCTGGCCTCTCTGACTTTATCTCCAAAACCTCTAACATGTGCTGTCCCTCTGATGTGCTCATTCCTGATCCTGTCCATCCTGGTCACACCCAAAGAGAACCTCAGCATCTTCATCTCTGCTACCTCCAGCTCTGCCTCCTGTCTTTTCCTCAGCATCTCTAAAGCAAACAACTTGGCTGGTCTCACCACAGTTTCTTCTCCCAGTAACCTCACTCTTCCACTTGGTCCCTCCCATTTACACACATGTACTCTTTCTTCATTCCTCTCCTTTCCAGGGCAAACCTCCACCCCTCAAGCTTCTCCTCTACCTGTTCCCTGCTCTCACTACATATCACAATGTCATCTGCAAACATCATAGTCCATGGAGATCCCTGTCTAACCTGGTCCGTCAGCCTGCCCATCACCGTAGCAAAGAAGTGACTGACAAGTGATAAAATCAATTTATTTATCCGTACAAACTGAATTTGAAAGTGAAAGCAGGAAAACTGCAAAGTGTATTCCAGAGTCAAACGGCATGTTGAGTATCATTTTGGACATATTGGCAGGTTTACGCTAACATTGAAAGTACTCCCCGCCTCTCGCACCCCCCTGACAGTTCACCGCGGCCCTCCAAAAGACGCCACATGACAACGAAGAAGCTTGAATTGTGGGACTTGTAGTACCCTGAATGCATCAAATCCCTAAAACATCATCCCCGAGACTTCTTAAAGTGACATAAGCCTGAACGAATATTGTTCCCATGGTGCCACCCAGTAATGGAATTTTCCGAGTGGAAGGTGGCCGCAATATTGTTATTATTATTATATGAATATTACAGTAGATAACTGGATGCTGAGATTCAGGCGATTTACGTGACGAAGAAACATCTCTGCGTCCCTCTGCTTTTTATTATTCCTAAAGCCGCGTGACCTTTATTTATCAGTGGGGATGCTGCTGGGCGGACCGGAGAAAACGCAAGACCAACACTTGCAAGCGGCTAAATGTCCACACACACACACACACACTTTGTACTCACACTTGGCAGGGAGGCCGTAGCCGCACGTGACCTTCGCTTGTCCGGTGTGGCAGCCATGGAGGGAGGCGCACTCTTTCCCTAGCAGCGGCCCTGCAGCACGATGGATCGCTCCGTCCACTGGAGGGGCAGAGACACGGAGGTTTGGGTCGGGGCGGTGAGGGACAGCGGCGGCTGTCAGCAGGTTCTGGATGCTGTCAAGTTGACTCCATTTTGCAGGCGTTCACCTTCACCCCCAAATCCTCCCCTTCGCTTTGTAAAGAGCAGAAGCATCTGGATCTCGGTGTGTGATGGTTTAGGGGCCGCCGCCTCGCTTAATTGCTCAATTTAACGTGTGATTAAGGACTCGGCCGACTTGGACTTTTTGCTCAATTAGTCTCTGGTAATGACATTTTCATAAATCTACATAACATTCCGGAGCGTGTGTGTCCATCTTTGATCTGCTGCAGTAAGGAAGAACATAAGCCAATGAACGTTTCAAGGAGGGCAGTCAAATATAAAAAATGTATATTTGAATAGATATGCTTGGAACGTGCGTCTCATTAGATCAGGGATGCTCCTATCGGGCCGATTCCCATACCGATCGTCCATGAGTGAATTATCCAGTAATACCAGTACCGATCACATAGATGAACCATCTTTTTCAATGTATTTGTGATGAGTGCTGTAGGCCAGGGGTGCCATGTAAGGGCAAAAACATCCAATTCCTACAATCCCAAGCTTCCCAAACCACCGGCACCCAAAAATAAGTAATTCTTAATAAACCGGTTTGAAAACCGCTGTCTTAGGGTGAGTCCCGACCCACAGCTCATGACCACAGGTGAGGGTGGGAACATCTTCCGGCTCAGCTCTCTCTTCACCACGACTGTACAGCGGCCGCATTACTGAAGACGCTGCACCGATCCGTCTGTAAACACTCCAACCTTCCCTCACTCCTGAACAAGACCCAGAGATACTTGAACTCCTCCACCTGGGGCAAGACCTCGCTCCCAACCCGGAGGGTGCAATCAACCCGTTTCCGACTGAGAACCGTGGACCCGGAGCCAGAAGCTTCACACTTAACGCTGAAGATCACAGCTCGATGAAGCCATCAGGACCGTCTACGAATAGCAGAGACGAGATCCTAAGGCCACCAAACTTAGAAGCCTATAAATTCTGCCCATGGAAGTTATGAACAGAACGGATGACAAAGGGCGGCCTTGGCGGAGGATATCAAATGATATATGTATTGTATAGTATGATTCGCTTATTCAGGGCTGTCATAATAACAACTGTATTTAGAAGGTCGAAAACTTTCTATGCTCCAATGGAAAATATTCCATTTATTGCCATGATGGTCTGTCAGCAATTAAACGACCTCTACAAACCAGGAAAGACTGCAATGCAAAAATATTGTTGCACATTTAATGCTGCTAAGTGACTTTTGATTTAATGGATAATCATCTGTTTCACTTCTGAAAGACGCTGTCATGGCAACCACATAAAAAAGGAATGACGGC
Organism: Oostethus manadensis; assembly: GCA_024372805.1. Classification (NCBI taxonomy): domain Eukaryota; kingdom Metazoa; phylum Chordata; class Actinopteri; order Syngnathiformes; family Syngnathidae; genus Oostethus; species Oostethus manadensis. The sequence goes on from QODF01000174.1 coordinate 238,764, forward strand.
GGACAGCCTTCCCCCGCCAATAGTCATCCGCTGACAACGTGCGTATACACCTACACGGGGCTATTTGATTGGATTGGACGTCACTTTATCCCGGTTATTAGGCCAATATTTCACCTGTCCATCAACACGGTATCCGTGACACCTCAACGGGTCTTGGACACAAACGCAACGTGAAGCGTACCGGCCTCCACTCAGTAAACACGCTACGTCTTCATACTGGTGGCAAAAGGTCCAAGGTGAACACAAGACCAATTTAGCTGTTTGCACTTTGGTTGACCCTCGGAGCTCTTAGGCTCTCGCCAAATTTGACTTGGTCTTTCAGCAAAAATAAGGTGAGAAAAGTCAAACAAGAATCCAGAACCAGAATGGGAGCCCATTTTTACGCGGACGATGGATAATACTGTACTTCAGCGGTGGACAAACTGTAGCTTGCACGACAAAGCATTACCATATGCACCGTGTGGGCATGTATGCACAATACCCCCCCCAAAAAACACCCACCGCAAGGCATGCTGGGCAGCTTGTGGTACTGTTTCTCTCAACATTAGTGTCATTTTTGTCACATTTTTGCTTGATTGCAAAATACGTTGTTGTTGTATTGTCAGAGAGGTAAACGAGGAGGGAGGTCTACATACTCTTGATAGCAAATGTTTTATTGTTCATAGTTCTTATTGTTGTTGCCACTGGACTACCCAGCATGCCTTGCGGGCATTTGGAAATAACATTTAGCGCTTAGTTGCGGTCACCCATGCAGTAGCTGTAGTTGATTTATGTGATGCATTACCTTGCCGTGAATGTGTTGTTTTTGGTTCGTTGCACCGTGAGCAAGTATGTTCTTCTGTTTGATGACCACTTATTCTGTATACTGTATGGACGGCCCCTCCGCCAAAGGTTTTAACCCAATGTGGCCCACGGGTCAAAGAGTTTGCCCACCCCTTGCTATACTCGGATATACTTTAGTCAGTGTACAGTTGGTACGGCAATATACATTCACCGAAAACACATCGCAGTTATGTCAGTGCTTTGCACACTGGAGGGGCGCGCCCCCAGGGCGGTGCCCGGAATCATGACGGGGGGGGGTCGCGCGGTGCTACCCTGAACACGTTTCATCAATACCGTATTTTCTGGGGGTTGGGGTGCAGAAATTGATTTATCTCCAAAAGGGGGGTGCTGCAAAAAAAGTTTGGGAACCACTGGTCTGAGGCTACGTTCACACTGCAGGGTAGGATTCCCAATTCGGATTGTTTGTTTAAAATCGGATTTTTTACGTGGTGGTTCACGTTGGCAAACAAATACGACTTGAAAGCGACTTGAAGCGTCTGAAAAGTGACGTAAATGCGCACTCGCATTTCCGACTGCTGCTATCATGCTATCCTAACGTGCAGTTTCGAGGATTTGATGCAACGGGATTGAATATATTCCTCAACCAAATGATTCCGCGTAGAAAATGAAGATGGGGAGAATTTCGGTATGGAAGTTGTTCCAAGATGGGTGTGGGTGGAGTGGTGAGACATTGCCGAGTGATGCTTCGCTAACACCTTATAAAAATCCTCCTCGGATGGGAAGAACTCACATTGGTGAGCACATTTATCCAAGTCTTACCCGACAAACTATGCCTTTCCATGAGTGCCCACATCAGTGAGTACCTTCAAAGTCTCGCTAAGCTCGGCGCTGCACGCCTTTTGATGACGCATATGGCGGATATATTCCACCGAGCGTTGACGCTGCAGTCGCTTCGCATGCATATCCCGTTTACATCCACGTACCAATGAGTCGCATTGGAAAAAATGGGAATGCTGTTCACACTGACATGGGCAAATACATGGGAATGGACCTGCTTTGTGAATGCAGCTGGAGTAGGAAGATAACTGTCATGGTCAGGGTCCGGCTGCATGAGTTCTGCCATCACTGGGAAGCTGGGGTTCACGGAGAGGAAACATGAATTCCAACATGTGCTGCGACACTGAGAAGCCGCGCACGACCCCCTCCCCCGGGAAACTGCGATAACGAGCCCGAACATTCTCCTGGCACAATTTAGGACTTATGAAACGCTTGTAGTTTAAACCTCCACCCACGCATCACCGCTCAGCCAGCGTGTCTCATGGATGTGCGTGCTGCGCTCAGACCAGCTGTTACGACGGTGGAGTCCCAGCAGGGGGTCTGGGGGTCATCAAAACTGTACGGTGCCTAATTGGCGGATCGCACGCCGCGCCGTTGTGGGACGTGTTGTGTCCCACCGAGCAAATCACACAAACACACAACTCTCATGCTGTGCGGACGGACCTTTTCCAATAACGCTGCCTTTTGACTGCACTTCCACTGGGATACGTCACTCACGGGATGAACTCGTACGTATGGCTGCGTGTGTGGCAGGAAAACACGGCAAAATCCCAGATTAAGTGACATCTGTCATCGGGTAGCAAAGCAGCTCAAAGGAAAGTTCATTGTCTGGTTGAAAACCGTGTGACATGTGACCTCTCACCCCGGCCTATGCAGCTTTAACATGTGACGGATGTTGGTAGCATCAACTTCTGCAGTCTTGATCCGAGCACTGGTTTGCTGCTTCGGTGTTTTGGATCGTTTGGTTACCATCTCGTTTTCCAAGCCACTTAGTTAGGACTTTTGCCTTCGCCAAATCGCTCTGAAGGGGTTGGGAGAAGTTGCTTTCGGAGGTTGTTTTGGTACCATTCTTTATCCATGGCTGTGTTCTTGTTATGAGCCCACTCCCTTGGCTGGGAACCAACCGCACACATGATTGGTCAAAGGGTTCTTTACTGTCGGTATGGTACGGGACTGATGGTTGCGCTCACCTTTTCTTCGGTGGACAAACTTTTTGGGATAATCAGAAAGGAGATTCATGTGAGAAAATGGCTTTACCGCTATCTTCTGGTGTCCAGTACCTGTATCTTTTGCAGAATATCGGTATGTTCCTGATGTTTCTCCTCTATGCATCCATCTTGACACCAGGTCATCTTCTAAAAGTCTTCCCCTCACTGTGTGACGCACTCTCGCCTTCCAAGCAAGCTCTACAGCGGTGGTGCCCCCATCCTGCAGCTGAATCAACTTCCGGAAACAGTCCTGACCGGTGGCAGCTACTGGTCGTACTAGAAAGGAATCTTATTTTTCCAGAGTACATAATCCATCCATTTTCTTCTGCTTGTCCGAGGTTGGGTTGCACGGGCTAGCAGCCTAAGAAGGGAAGCCCAGACTTCCCTCTCCCCGTTACTTTGTCCAGGTCCTCCCGGCAGATCCCAAGGCGTTCCCAGGCCAGTTGAGAGACATAGTCTCTCCAAAGTGTCCTGGGTCTTCCCCGAGGCCTCCTACCAGTCAGACGTGCCCTGAACACCTCCCTAGGGAGGCGTCACTGAAAACGCCTTATTGCCGGCAATTAGAACCAAACCCTGACACCGGTCATACAGGGAACCAACCGCCTGAATTAGATGGTATGATACCTTATAATCCCGGAGCATTCCCCACAGTATTCCCCAAGGACCACGGTCGAATGCCTTCTCCAAGTCCACAAAACACATGTAGACTGGTTGGGCAAACTCCCATGCACCCTCAGGGACCCTGCCGAGAGTCCTGCCAGGACGAAAACCACACTGCTCCTCCTGAATCCAGGGCCTTGAGGAACACCGGGCAGATCTCATCCACCCCCCGGGGTCCTGCCACCGGAGAGCTTCTTAACCACCTCGGTGACCTCAGCCCCAGGTATAGGGGAACCCGCCACAGAGTCCCCAGGCACTGCTTCCTCGTTGGAAGACATGTCGATGGAATTGAGGAGGTTTTCAAAGTATTCCTTCCACCGATCTACAACATCTCGAGTCGAGGTCAGCAGCACACCATCGCTAACATACACATCGCTTCCCCCTCAGACATCACAAAAGTGTTTATATACCTTCCGTTTCTACAAAGAGAAAGTTTCTGGGGATCAGTAAAGTCTCCGGATCAGGAGAATGCTACGGTGGAGTGTTTATACTTCACGATCGCGGGTTCGCCTATTTCACTGTCAATCAAAATGGGATTCCCCTGAGACATCTCATACAATCATTAAGGAGATGCCGAGCGCCTGATGGGCGGGACAAAGCTCAGCATTTATCCAATGACCATTCAGTTTTGTGCAGTGGAACAACCCACTACGCTTCCCATCCAGGTCAGTAAACGCTCAGCATGAGAAGGAAGTCGTGTCTGTGGTTCTTTTGCCCTGTAAAAGGGCCGGACAGAACATCCATTACTTCAATCCCAATACCAGTATCAACGGATACCAATGCAGGGAGCGGCTCTCGCTACAAAACTAATGTCAGGTCACATCCCACGTCAGCTTGCTTCTTTGACTCTGATGAAACCGAAAGCATTTCGCGAATAAACCCTGTTCGTGCAAAATAAGCCCAATAGAATAAACCCTGTTCGTGCAAAATAAGACCAATAGAATAAACCCTGTTCGTGCAAAATAAGCCCAATAGAATAAACCCTGTTTGTGCAAAATAAGCCCAATAGAGTCGTCCCACGCCACGAATACATTTATAATAAATGCTGTTTTAAACACGGCCTATACGTTATTTTGTTTTTCTGCATTGTATTTTAACAATGTGCTGCCCGGGGCACACTTTGGACGTATGGGGGTACCACCGTGGATCCTTTAATGTCCAATACTTTTCCGATATCGTGCGATTTCAGAATGTTCAAAAATCGTATGCAAAATAAAATCCCAAAACGCTGCGTATTTGAAGGCATGTACAGTACGTCTGTTGGGTTGAGCCATGCATGCACCAGAGCTGCCTCGTTCCAGCCGCTGTGTAACCTTGGATAAGCACGCTTAAAAAGGCAAGCGTTGCGTCACTTCAGAGCGCTTAGAAATCTGAAGAAAGAAATTGCGCGCGGCGGAAGGGAAGCCGACAAAGTGATTGATGTGTGAGAGGCCCAGCGGTGTTTCTCAGGCGGTGGCCCCCGTGCAGGTGCATTACTGCTCAAGCTATTAGCACTGCACAGGCATAGCACGCGGCCCCTCTCATCCTGCTGGGAAGCCCCAAAAAGACCGGACCGGAATCAATTATCCTTTTTTTGGATCCGAGTTATAGATCTCGGATGGAACTGAAGGTGTCCAGCATTGTTGATGATAATCAATAAATCCGTGACCCACACCATAAATAAATAAATGACTTACAGGGGTGTGAAAAACTATTTGCCCCCTCCCTTACTTTTTGTCACACTTAAATGTTTGTGCTCATAAAAAAGAGTAAACTATTAGTCAAAGATAACATCATTGCACACAAAATGATGAAAAGATCTTGTGGACTGACGAGACAAAAGTAGAACTTTTTGCGTGTCCCGATCCATCTGGCGTAAAAGTAACAGCATTTCATAGCAACAGTCAAATATGGTGGTGGTAGTGTGATGGTCTGGGCTTGTTTTGCTGCTTCAGGACCTGGAAGGCTTGCTGGGATAGATGGAAGCATGAATTCTACTGTCTACTAAAAAATCCTGAAGGAGAAGGTCCGGCCATCTGTTGGTCAACTCAAGCTAAAGCCATCTTGGGTGCTGCAGCAGGACAAGGACCCAAAACACACCAGCAAATCCACCTCTGAATGGCTGAAGAAAAACCAAATGAAGACGTCGGAGCGGCCTAGTCAAAGTCCTGACCTGAATCCCATGGAGATGCTGAGGCATGACCTTAAGAAGGCGCTTCATGCTAGAAAAGCCTCAAATAAATTGTGCAAAGATGAGTGGGCCAAAATTCCTCCAGAGCGTGTAAAAGACTTGTTGCAAGTTATGGCAAACGTTTGATTGCAGTTATTGCTGCTAAGGGTGCCCAAGCCGTTATTAGGTGCAGGGGCAATTACTTTTTCACACCGGATTTTTTTCTCCCTAAATAATAAAAACATTTATCTAAAAACTGCATTTTGTGTTTACTTGTGTTATCTTTGACTAATATTAGATGATAAGAAACATTTTGTGTGACAAACATGCAAAAAAATAAAAAGTCAGGAAGGGGGGCAAATAGTTTTTCACACCACTGGATTTGTTTATTTCAACATCTAGCAAACAGGCTGGATGAGAGTTCACTCTGTGCATCTCTCTTGGGGTCCAGTGGTTCTTAAACTCGCTTGATGTGATGTCAATTTCCGCATGTTTGCGCCTCGTCGTTTTGTGACACGGGAAAGTGTGTGACAAAAACAACGAGATGAATAAAACAAACGGGGAAACTTGAGTTTCAGTGATTTTCAGTGATACCTGATTGTGCTCCAAACCCATTTTGCATGTCCTTTGGCCAAACTCCGACAAAACGTTGCACCTCATTCAACATAAACAGAGAATTCCGGGTTATTGTGTCAGGTTTTTTTTTTCCAGGTGTCAGCATTCGTATATAACAACAGAATATTTCCAAACTATTGTGATTGATTGTGATTTTGCACCTCCTCCAAGCGCAAATACTTGAAAAGTTCTGGAGGGATTTGGATGAGCGTGAATGGAAGCTAGCGGAAGCGAAACGAAGAGGAGGTTGCGCCAACTTTGGCCGGTGTTTATTGTCATTTCAACATTAAAGGGGGTGGTAAGGAGATTCCGCCACGATTGAGTTGTCCGCCAGGTACGGAATTCCACGCGCAAACGTTCCTTCTCCTCACGATGACAGCATTTCATTCACATGATGCCAATTTCTGTGAGATTCCGCATTCACCAGTAAATTCCGTCTTCATTGGCCAATTCCGTTAACGCGGAAATCACAGGGCCCTAAATATGGAAAAACTGATTGATTAATTGATCACCGTCTTGATCCAAGAATTGTTTTAAGCGTTCTTTGACATTCCGAGATAGGACCGTTTTCGGCATTTGTGAAAATAACGCCAGGAAAAATGGTCACCAAAAAAACGTAGAATTATGATTTTGGTGTGGATCCCAATATGAGGGGGGGGGGGGATATGGCGGAGGTCCTATTGGCGGAGGTCTGAGCTCTCCATGTGCTTTTCTAGTTATTGAAGTGCAATTTTATTCTCAACGGGATTTTCTTCTTTGTTGAAGTTACTATGTCGTTTGCTCCATCGACAAGGTGAAATACTCCAGAGAAATGAAAGCTGATTGCTTGTGATGTGGTGGACTTGCATTATTATGCCATGTTTAATGACAAATAATTACTATAGAGACCAAAATGGTCGGACAATAACTTGACGGACAGTTATCGTCCGGCAGAATGTGCTGCGGCGACGGGCCCGGTGAACGTGTGTGAAAAGGGGGTAGTCGTGTTTACCACGGCGTCACATCAGGCATCCGTCGTTATCGACCCATCCCGGGCAGCAGCCCTCGCCGAATCAGCACGGGCAGCCTGTCCGTTCAGAGCTCGGTGTCTGCGTTGCATGCAAATGACGCTCGTGAACTAGTTAACGATCAGCCGTAATTGGCTTCGCTTAATGCCGCCAACACGCATCGGCACATTCCCATGAATGAGGCATGAATTCCGTTTACAATACAAGTCGCTAAAAAATCTTTTAGGCCCCGTGTTGAACTCATTTCCATATCCCCCGGCCCAAAAAACCAGAATTCATTATTTAGCCTCTATTAGCATACAAAATAACACGTCAAGGTTTTTTTGTGCAGCGGAAGCCGGGTCCTTCCGGGATGCAGGGACGGGATGAGGACATTACGGATAAACAATGGCACTCACACAAAAGACAGGAGGAACCGGGAGCCACGCTTGGACGAAGACAAAAGGGCTTTGGAAGGGGATTGAAGTGCAGGTGTGCATAAATGAAATGCGATGACAAATGCGACGGCACAAAAGACTTTCCGGACGTCCACCTAGCAGTTGCAGGAAAAGTGCACCTTTCATTCAGAATCCTTACGTGTAAAAGCAGCTAAAAAAGAGGAAGGTAATTAATGCACAAAATGCTCAATTATTTTCTGTCAGGCCCCCACTGGGGGACAGAAATGTTTTCACGCCCCTGCTCCCGATTTGAAACCCTATTGAGAAACAGAGAAGCATACCAGTTTATGGAACAGTCAAATTCCAGCTGAGTACAACAAACTCCTACTTGTTGGCGGGTCTGCACTAATATTCAAAGCACACTTGACTGTGCCCCCAGAAGGGGGCCCGTCCCACTTGAGAAGAAAGGCCGCTAATAAAATCTCCAAAAAGGTTTTATATCCTTGCAAAGAGCATGTAGTAACAGGCATTCTTGTCATGTGAAGCCTTAGCGCAGTGGTTTTAAAACTGGGGGACGCACCCTCTGGGGGGGGGGCTGGCGTTATGTCAAGGGGGCGTGGGCTACAATGAACACGTTTCATTATTCCCGAAAATCATTTTATCTCCAAAAAGGGGGCGCTGCAAAAAAAGCTTGGGAACCAGTGCCTTAGCGGAACTGCCTTCCTGGGTGCACTGATTTCACATAGCAACATGGAAAGGAACGCTAAACCTGGCGTTAAAGCTGTGGCGACAGCTCCAATACGCAGCGTCACCTTTCGCTAGCGGCCTGAGGCGTTGTGAGCAAAGCTACTCACTAGCTGGCTAGTAGCTAGCTGGTGTGGTGTGGCGAGGTGTCACTACGCAGATCAAGTAGCTCTTTGGTGTAACAATGTTAATAATAAGAATAATCATAACAATGGCGCTGTAGTTTGGTTAATATGCAAGGTCAGATGTTGTAAATTTGTTGCTTTTTGGAGGCTTTTTCCGAAGGCTTTACAGGCGTGCATTCTTAGCTGACTCTTCGGAGCTGTTTTTAAATCTAAGACGTGTTCTTGTCCCGCATAAGGCTCAGGGATGATGGGCAAAATTCCAAAAAGAAGTGCACTTTTCCTTTAAGGTGTAATCATGTCTCTTTGGCTTTGTATTGACGGAAGTGCGGGAGGGAGACGGTGAAAGTGGGGACGGAGAGGTGATAATTGGCAATATGCTTAGCTGGCAAGGAGCCTGCAACCCCTCTGAGCAGGGCATACAAACAAGCACACACACACACACACACACCGCAATGTTACACGCCGGGATGAACATTAGCTTCTGCAAAGCCCCGGCTCCCACCTTTGCACACACTCCAACACACAGGTAGATTGACATTAGAGTAAAACCAATCCCGAGCTGTCTCCCGTGGAATACTAATACGGCTGCCCTTGCCAGTTGACCTCTCATAGGCCAAACAGGCTGTCCGTCAAACTAATGGGGCGGAACGCTGGCATATTGCTTCCCCACAATCCCTCAGCAGAGCCAGGACACTCATTTACCTCCGTCAGCTTGTTGCCAAGGCAACATTTCGGATGAGGCTTGGTGGTAGAAACAAGTGCATGCAGCTGTCTATGTACACACACACACACACACACGCACACACACACAACTGTTACACCAGCGATGTCACGGGGTAAATTTATGTATGCGGCTGAGACACTGGCAAGCTTCAGCTCTCATCTCTGCACCCCAAAACCAATCTCCTGCTCTGCCTTCATTCACAATACATGCTCTCTGGTTGGGGGCGGGGGGTGCAGAGTCAAGCAGACAACACGCAGAAAGCGTCAAGGGTGCACTAGAACCGAGGTACTTCCAGCGCTGGGTGTCAAAGCTTTCATTATAAATGTCAACGTGCATAAATTCAAGGGAGAGCGGCACGGAAGCAAGATTTTTTTCCCCCAGACTCAATTTCGAGAAAAAAACAGGACGTCATTTGTAAATCCAGTAGGATGTGCGCAAATAGAGAAAAGCAGGAACGGGCGCGTTAATGGCTGGCGCACGTCCTGAACAGTGTTTGATCGGGAGGTTATTACTGATGCACGCCGGCGCACGAGATGGGTGGGCGAAGGAGGCGGGCTGAATAGGTGATTTGCTGCTCGTCTGACTGGAGATATATTTGTGTAGTAAAGCCCGAAGATGAGCCTCTGGATCCGTTCTCTATCCCAATAAAAGCCTTGTGTGCTCTATGCATGTTAAATGAGTCAAGGGAAGATTACCAACCAGGAAATGCAAGGCAGGGCCCGAGGCAACCAGAGGGGGAGGGAGGCAGAGCGTTGTTGTGTGTCAAATGATTTGTGATGGAAGGTTGGTAGAAGATGTGTGTAACCTGAAAAAACCCCACAAAAGCTCATTGCCATCTCCCGTGACACCCCAAGCAGGACTAAATGTGGGCACCCTTGCCAGCTAAATAAGTTTTCTTGAAAATCAGGCAATTCTTGTCCGCTAATCCGGCTGACAGCAGAGCCTCTGATTTAAAGGGGACCTATTATTCTCACTTCAGGCCTTTGTATAGACTGCTAAAGAGCAGCTACACACAATAACCCGCACAGAGAGCTTTCCAGATCTTGCAGACTGCGTCTTTTCCTGCAGGGTTTCCCGCCTTGTGCCCAAAGGGTCCGTGTAATTTACTCCACCCCCGACCCTCCTCTAGGTACGCCTCCAAGCCAAGCCCACTACGCTGTAACTGGTCACACTACCAAGCGCCCCCGAGGACTTCCCGACAGCTGCCAAACCCCACTTCCTAATGCTGGCGGTACAGAAGGTGATAGTAAACGGCAATCTATCTTTTCAAATGTGGGCTTTAAACAGCTATTAGCAGATCCAGACATGGGTGAGTGCTGTCGGAAAGTTGTCGGACCTCAGCAACAGTTTGGCGGATAGTCCATCTTCGTTTTGCTAAAAGAAATGGAGCTTTCCCTCACACCCGAAAAAACATTTCCTGTAAGCCATTACTCAACGTTGCCCACATAAGGAAATCCAGGTTTTGTGACGTCAGTGGAATTCTGTGAAACGTAGCGTGCAGAGCCCTCCAAAACTGCTTTCAGGGCTCACTTCCAAATGCACAAACCCCTTTTTCTGACACGTTCGCATTGTTTAACACGAGAACACAACATTGCAACAACACTCATAGGTCAGAAAAAAGAAAACGCGTAATGGGTCCCCTTTAAATAAATGAGATGGAGAAAGTTTTGGGAAAGACAGAGTAGGCTTCTTACACGCCTGAAAAGGCCTCCTTTTAAAGCCCATAAGCTCTTCCTATTGGCTGTCATCGGTCGCTTGACTACTAGACAATGAAAATTAATTTATTTAACAAAACAACTCGCACAATGTGCCACATATATGCTTAATATAAATAATAAATCAAAGCAAACACTAATAATGTGATTTTAAGGTATTTGGAAACTTATGAAATCCATCACCCAAAGTCCGTCAAGGTCCCCCTGCTCAAGAAAGTCCATCTACAGGCCCGTTTGAAGTTTGCCACTGAACATCTGACTGATTCAGAGGAAGACTGGGTGAAGTATTGTGGTCAGATCAGACCAAAATGGAGCTCTTTGGCATCAACTCAACTCGCCGTGTTTGGAGGAGGAGGAACGCTGCCTACGACTCCAAAAACACCGTCAAACATGGAGGTGCAAACATTATGCTTTGGGGGTGTTAAAAAAAACGCTGGCTTTTGCTTCATGGAAGAACGGCAGTGACAAGCACTTTCCAGCTCACACTGTCAGGATGCAGTGCATGTACACACTAAATGTATGACTTTTCTATGTATCTACATGTGGGATTAGCAAGATGAATGTTGTCGCTCTTACATTAAAGACATTACACAGGCTGCAGGTCAAGTCTAAGTGTATAATAAAAGCTCCTGCAACATTGCTGCATATTAATGGCCACATGCTGATAAACACAAAATGATCCAACTGAGTGTTGAGTGTGACGGTAGGAAGTCAGGAAATGCGCAATTTCACCAATTCTTACTTAAGAAAATGCTAAAAATGATTGGACTGACACAGAAAATACCTTTAAAATAAAGATGCGGGATATATTATTATTAGTATTAGTATTATTAATATTCTATTCCATTCCGCTTATCCGGGTCCGGGTCACAGGAGCAGCAGTTTCAGTAGGGAAGTCTAGACTTCCCGGTCTCCGGCGACCTCTTCCAGCTCCACCGGGAGGACACCAAGGCGTTCCCAGGCCAGCTGTGAGACATAGTCCCTCCAGCGTGTCCTAGGTCTTCACGGGGCCTGCTCCCAGTTGGGTATGCCCGGAACTCCTCACCAGGGAGGTGCATGGGAGGCATCTGGACTAGATACCCTAGCCACCTGAACTGGCTTTGTCTTGCGGCTCAGCTCAGTACAGTGACCGCATTACTGCTGACGCTGCACCGATCCGTCTGTCAACCTCTCGCTCCAACCGTCCCTCACTCGTAAACAAGACCCCGAGATACTTGAACTCCTCCACCTAAGGCAAGACCTCACTCCCAACCCGGAGGGTACAGTCCAACCGTTTCCCACTGGGAACCTTGGCCTCGGATTTGGAGGTTCTGAGTCTCATCCCAGAAGCCTCACACAACGTTCGCCGGAAACAAGCTCAACTTACTGCTGGCAATGCCAACCAGGCTCCTGCTTCGATTGTGCAAGAACCGAATGGCACGTAGTAGCGGGCCACCGATCCCGTACTCCCGCAGCACCCCCCACAGGATACCACGAGGGACACGGTCAAATGCCTTTTACAAGTCTACAAAGCACATGTAGACCGGTTGGGCAAACTCCCACATACCCTCCAGTACCCTTGCAAGGGTGTAGACCTGGTCCAGTGTTCCGCGACCGGGACGAAAACCACAGCCTCTGTGCTGGAGTCATCCGCGGTGAACGAGAGGGTTATTTCCCTACGTCTTCGGGCTGGGGGAAGGGTCCTGACTGTGGTTTGTGCGTACGCGCCGAACGGCAGTACAGAGTACCCAGCCTTCTTGGAGTCTATCAGAGGGGTTCCGGAGGGCACCCCAGCTGGTGACTCCATAGTTCTACTGGGAGACTTCAACGCCCATGTGGGCAATGACAGTGTGACTTGGAACGACCAGGGCCAGGTGTCAGACATAATCCCTCCACCATGTTCTGGGTCTACCCCCAAGCTGGGCTTGTCTGGACCATCTCACCAGGGAGTCCAGGACCAGCCACCTGAACATCTTTTTTTTTTATTTTTCAACATTATGCTACTAAAACAATGTTATTTTTGCTAGTAACATTATCACGTAATTTTTGTACAATTCAGACTTCTTTTCCTTGTTAACATACAGATTTTCCTCTTAATACTTTGACTTCTCATGAATTTATAGTAGTTTTTTTCAATTTAAGATAAAGGATTTTCTCTTTGGAAAGGTTCTTTCATGTGAATTATGACTTTATTTCCATAATATCTTGACTTTGTTCCTGTACCGTCACTTTTTTTGCAGCCTAATGTTTCCATTCTTTGTTTGGTTTGTTTCTTATAATGATACGACTTCAAGAGAAATCCTTTTTTTCTTTAATATTTCAACATCATGCTACAGAAATGCTACTAAAAGTAGTATGACGTAATTTTCTTTTGCTTTTTTCCCCCTTTGTGCACCGGGGATGACTCCAGCACAGAGGCACCAAGCCGGGGGCTATTATGAGGCCACCCCAGCTAATTATTACAACTGTTATTATTATTATTGGAATGAATTACTGGTACAACAGAAAGGGGAAGTTTGTTTACAGGTGAGCTCGGGGGAAGTTACAACACAGACAGGAGAAAAAAGGAGCGCTTGATTTGCTCACCCGCACAGTATGGGTAAACTCCTCATTGGAGAGGTTTTTTTAATTATCGTAGCTTTTTTATCTGATTTATTAGTATTGTGTCATAATTCCCTCATATTGGCCTAATTATTATCGTGCACAAATTTCAAATACATTTCAAATGCCAAAAATTAATATTTATTTATTTTTCTGCCTGCATGTCACAGAGAAAGTGCCAAGGAGAAGCCGGAGCTTGAAAATGTTCTTGTTTGGGAGCATTATACATTATTTTACAGAATTATTTTTATGTTTCATTTTTTAAAACATCATTAAAAGTGTTTACACAAAATGCAAGCCGTTTAATGTTTTGCATTTTTTTTCAACTTACAGCACCAAAACCGACCTTACAATGAAGGTACACACAAAGCAGTGACTACGGTGTACCATTACATGCCTACCAGTGACTGAATAATTACATTTACCCAACAGGACTACTTCCTGAGATGTTGATGGCAGGCTGACCTTCTCGCTGCAACGTTATTTACTGAAGCGCGCACAACCCGAGAATATCATTTCAATGCAGCACACATCCCTGAGATACAAATCGACATACGGTGACCTAGAAGATGAAGCAAAATATAAACTTCAAAGTGAGAATCCTTGCCCCAGAAACATTGTTGGTATTCATTCAATTAAAAAAACCCGACTCCGTAGCTGCTTCAGTGGGTGCAATCCGGAGTCGTGTCTCGGTTTTACGGTGTGTTGATTGTATTGTAAAATTTGCTTTAGAGGAGCAGAAGAACTGAAAATGTATACACACTCCCGATCAAAATCTTAAGAGCAGTGGAAAAATTGCTAGAATAGAGCTTTTGCACATCTTAATGGTTTGAAGTAGAGCTACAGTATGCAAAAGCAAGAAGGGGTGTGTGACAAAAAGTCCTTTATTGAAAACAGCAAAATAATCAATCAGCTGATCAAAAGTTTAAGACCATTGTGCCAAAAATGACCAAAAACTCTCCAAACCAGAACAAAAAATGTCCCCAGCAGGACGCAGTAATGAGTAGCTCCACCGTTCTTGCTCCGAGTGGTGAAGATGGCTTCACAAAGGGCTTCAACTGTCTGGAACTGATGGCCATTTTGACAAACTTCCCTTGCCATCCATCCCCAAATGTTCTCTATGGGATTTAAAACAGGGGAACATGCAAGATGGTCCAAAAAAGTGAATAAGTCCTTCGTCAAGCGAGCATTGTCAACTGTTGTCACGAGGGATGCCCGTTGCAACATCTGCAGGTAACCAGCCGCCGTCGGACGACCCTGCACCACCTAAAACCCCAGTGTTCCACTGAATGGAAAAGCACCCCAGATCAGGATCAACCCCCTCCACTGTGCCGGGTAGAAAACATCTCAGGTGTGTGACCCAATCACACCTGTACAAGGGCGCGGTAAAATGTAACTTGACGGTCTCATCTGCACCGTCAAGGTTACATTTTAGAATAAAACTTTTTTCTACCTTTCAATGTCCAGTGTTTGATGAACCTGGCAAAGTGTAAACGGCGGCTGGTTACGTGCAGATGTTGCAGCCGGCATCCCTCATGACTGAAGACCCTCGTCTGTGTGGTAACAGCCGGCTTTTTCAACGCTGCAGTTCTTCAGGAAAAATAACTTCACTCTTTTGGACCATCCTGCAGGTTCCCCTGATTTAAATCCCACAGAGAACGTTTTAGGATGGATGGCAAGGGAAGTTTGTCAAAATGGCCATCAGTTCCAGACAGTTGATGCCCTTCGTAAAGCCATCTTGACCACTCAGAGCAATGTTCCCACTAGCTTCCTGGAAACACTCGCATCAAGCACGCCCAAACCAATTTTGGAAGTGATAGACAAGAACGGTGGAGCTACTCCTTACTGAGTCCTGCAGGGAACATTTTTTGTTCTGGTTTGGAGAGTTTTTGGTCATTTTTTGCACAATGGTCTTAAACTTTTGATAGGCTGATAAACAGCCGCTTTTAGTTTGCTGTTTTCAATAAAGGACTTTTTGTCACACACCCCTTCTTGCTTTTGCATACCGTAGCTCTACTTCAAACCATTAAGATGTGCAAAAGCTCCATTCTAGCAATTTTTCAACTGGTCTTCACATTTTGATCGGGAGCGTGTAGGATGATCATGGAAATACCGTAGAGTTGAAGAAAAGGAAGAAAAAACAAACCAGAGTAGCAGTAATTCCCGCCACAATAAAGTTTTTACTCGGGATGTAAGTGCGCCTCGTAGCGCTTTAAAGCTTTCGTAAAAGCAGTGCTGAGCCCACATGCTTGAATATCAACTGGAAGTGAAGGATTGTGGTCAAAGTTCCCTCAGTCATATTCCAAAAATGATATATCACGTTATTGGCATTTTTTATTTAACCAGCGCTTTTGAAACGTCCTCGTCTCCTTACTTATGCCTTATATATGCCATACCATTCCAGGAGTTTCCAATGCAGGACGGGGAATTAGCTGGTTCCGACCGCCATTGTTCTGCTGAATAACTGTAATACTGGTGCCGTAATTACTGCTTTTCTTTCTATACCGTAGTTATTGTTGCTTTGTTGTAAAACAAATGACCTCTGTGGGACAATCACGTTGACCTTCGTTTCCAGCTGCTCCATCCTCAACAAAGAAACGCCGCGCCCCAAATAAGACGCAAAACAATACAGTCTACGTCAGGGGCTGTCGAACCGGTGCCATAGAGGGTGGAGAAACCACAGGTTCTCTTTCCAGCCGGTCAGCAAAGCAGGCGCTTTAATTGATGAGCTCCTTCTCTCAAATTGAGGAGGTGTTGATCATTACCTGCCACAGTGACCGGCTGGAGAGAGAACCTGCAGGGTCTCGGCCCTCCATGGCACCAGTTTGACACCCCTGATGTAGACTGTCAGTCCATGAAGGTTACTGATCACATTAAAATACTTCAAGTGCTCCTGACACCACAATAAAGCGTACAATAAACAATAAGACCGCTGCTCGTTTGGCCCAATATATTATTCTACCAGTCCTAGATTAGATTGAGTCCAAAATTACGGATTTACATGCGGAAACTGACAAACGGGCTGCAGGACAGGCTAGAAAGACAATTACGGTCTAGAACACGTGAAGGCACCGAAGAGGCTGACATATTCACAGCAAGAATAACAACAGCGACTGACGTTGGGTTCTGAGGGGAATGAAACGTTCTACCGACGGCTATCAGCTCGCTCTTTGCACACTACACACGACGGCAGACGAGAGTCTCTCGACGCAACGTGGCATGAAGAGCCACATTCTCCTAAGATGCATAATGGCGCTGCAATCAAAGACGAGCCTTTGGATTTATTTTTGCAAGCTGCGAGCGATACCACATCAGCCGCCTCGCCGGCGCGTCATAACAAGCCAGATAGGAATCAGCACCGCACGGTCAACTGACTTGCTGCCTCCTTGGCACTCTTTTCCACCCTCCTGCGGGTTTTGGACTTTTTATTTCCATCCGCGGGGCAGCATGGAGTGTGCCCGTCAAATGGTGCCTTTTGGAAATGTGAGCGAGCGTACACAGTCTGCTTGAGTCTTCCAGCGACACAACGAGCGGGTTTAAAATAAAGATTGCAGAAATTCACAGAGAACTGGAGCATACCAACAAGGAATGCATTGTGGGCTCCTGTCCCTCGACCGCCACCCAAATAGCGTAGTACCTGACCTTATACCTGCCCCAGCAGGTGGAGGGTCTGCAGGTTGTAGATACTGTGTGGCTACTTTGGGCTGGGCCCGGCCGACGACCACCAGGTGCTTGCCTGTGAGACCCTCCCCCAGGCCTGGCTCAAGGGTAAAGCCCTGGCATCCCGCGTCCTGGCGAGGTGCAATCTCTCCTCTTGTTTTTCTTCATAAAGGTTCTCTTCAATAACTCTTTGTCTGGCCCGTCACCTAGGACCTGTTTGCCTTGGGGGACCCTTCCAGGGGCATACGGCCCTGACAACTTAGCTCCCAGGATCACTCAAACCCACGATTCACAAAGGAGTCCTCCCGGTGCAACTGGAAGAGGTGGCCGGGAAGTCTGGACTAACATGCCAACTTAACATGCTAACTGTTAGCATGCTAAGCATCTACCATTTTAACAGCAAGTGTGGCAGGGTTGTACCCAGAAAAGTAGTAAAAATTCTACCATGGTAATTGTTAGCATGCTAACACCGACAATGAAAACACTTTTAAACCTTAAACTTTGCACATTTAAACTTTCAACAACAGAATAAATGAGCAATGCTACATGCTAGGTGTTACCGCTTGTAAGTGTATACCTACAAAAGTGGCTTAAATGCTGACATGCTGATGTTAACAATGCTAACATGCTAACAGTTAGCATGATAACATTTAATAAGAAAACACTGCCCATGTAATTATTTCCTTTGAAAGTAGCAGAAAAAAATATAACATGCTAGCTGATGGCATGCAACAGCCAGCATGACAGACACTAAATGTCTATAAGTTTACGGCTGAATAAAATGTTAACTGTTAGCATGCTAACATCTAGCATGTTAAGAGTGTCTACGTAGGTTTATATACCTATGAAAGTGGTAAAAAAAAATTGCTAGGATGGTAAATGCTAACGTCCTAACACCGCTGGTAAGTTTACACCTATAAAAACGGCTTTATGCTGACACGCTAATGTTAACAATGGTAACATGTTTAACAGTTAGCAAGTTAACACTTAAGAAAACACTGTCTATGTAGGTTTATGGCTTTGTAAATAGCAAAAAAAATCTAACATGGTAGCTGTTAGCATGTGCTGAAATTCAAGTTTGCATCTGGGTAAAACGTTAACATGCCAACATGCTAACATCTACCATGTAACATGCCTACCAGTCCCTACGTAGTTTAGACCGATGAAAGTGGTAAACAAAAAATGCTAACATGCTAAGTGTTAGCATGTTAGCCCCTAACATGAAAACAAGGTCCACGTAACTGAGAGGTAGGTCTTCAGCTCCCAAGAAAGCAAATAAACTTGGAAAAAAAAGTAGGAATTGTAGGACTGATGAGCAAACGGGTCTATCTTGGTAGCCAAAAGTATTTTTGCTCTTGATTCCGTCAGAAGGAAGCCACCCGGTGAAACACAGAAAAGAGAGACGAGCTGATGAGCAAAGCAGGCCGTGCCCCCGGCGGACAGAAAAACGGTTCATCTCGCCCCCTCCAGTTGGCGGCTGATGTCGAGACGTCGCGGCGCCGGTACGGCGTGCGGGTGTGTGCCGGGTGTGTGCCGGGTGTGTGCCAGGTGTGCGTGGCTGCGGAGCCCGCGAGACAAAAGAAGCTTTTGGTGCTGAAAACGAACAAACGCACGCTTTTGCCGTCAGGGAGGATGCTCTCTTATGATGACTTTTATTACACGCCGCCGCTTGCGCAACCCCCTACCCGTTCTACTGGACCTTCTTTGCTTTGTCGTCATCTTTCTGTTTTGTGTTCCGCCACCCCCACCCCGGCCCGCCTAATTAACGCCTGCCTCCGGCTCGATCCGCCCCCGAGGAGCGAAGGTGGAAAGACGGAGGGGGAAATAAACACGCAAACTGACGGGATACATCGGAGTTTGGGCTGAATGACACGCGAGCGGGTGATGCGGTGGAGGGACGGCGGAGCCAAATTAAACGGGATGCGGCGGTTACATTTCAAGGCACCTAAACGCCGGAGTAACTACAGCAGAGCGAGGAACATAAACAAGTTGAATGAATTCACAGGGTGCAGCTGAACGTGTGTGTGTGCTCGGCCTCTAGAAAGCATCTGTCTTTGTAGACCCATCAGGGACTTTGAGGACAACATCAAACGACACCCGCTGGAGAGCATCTGTGCATGCGCGTGTACGTGTGAACTACCAAAGAGACTGGTGTTGCTTTTTATGGCTCCGGGCCGCCTGGTGTATACCGGTGAGAGGGCTTTATGTGTGCGTACTGTATATATACATACCGTATACACCCCGGGCTGCACCTTTGAAGGCATGCAGACGCACAGGCACTAGGGTGGGATCGGTACGCCGCTATCACAGTTTGGCGCTTAGCTCGGTTTTAAGGCAGGACGACAAAACAGCTTTCAAGGGTCGCGTGATATGATTCCTGCCTAAACGGATTATATATCGTTTGTGATGATGTTCTACATTTGCAACAAGCGGCATTCCGTATCGCGGCGCCAGTCGTGACAAACGGGTTCTCGCAGAGTCGCCTCCGAATGTGACATAATGACGCTTCTCGGAGGTCGGTCGGGGACTTGGTTCAGTTGTTCCCTCAACAAAGCCAAAATGTTGTGTTGCCGCTGGATGTTCACAGTCTCCGTCTTTTCCAAAGGACAAATGTAGCTGCAAAGCTAGTGTACACTCCAAAAGCAACATAAACAACTTCGGAGCAAGAAATGTGTAAAATACTGTTCAATTTGTCTAGCGGTTATAAAACAAACACAATGTGGCTTTTTAGCTGACTAACATGATGAAGACAGCAATAAATGACTTCTCTTTAACTAGCCGCATTACATGCAATGTTTGGTGCTTATTCAATACAAATCTTTCTGTGTAACATTTCTGACATGGACACCCGGCGGCCCAGAACACGGTACATTTCAGAATTAAACAAAAAGGCCATCTTCGGGCACCACAAACCGGGTGAGCAGTTGAAAGCTGTTTTGCAGAAACAAAGGTAGTACTTACACAACCGACCTTGTCTGCATGAAAGCGGTGTTTTGACTCGCGGGCCCACATTGGGTTAAAATATTTGGCGGTGGGGCCGTCGACACACGTCGGTCATCAGACACAACGACACACCCGAAGACAACACGTTCACAGCAAGCTAACGCATCACATAACTACTGCTACTACGTGGGGGACAACAACTATGCGCTTAATGCTATTTCCACACGCCCGCAAGGCATGCTGTCGAGTCCCGCGGCAACGCCAGTATGAACTATGAACGGTAAAACATTGGATATGAGAGTATGTAAACGTCCCTCCTTGTTTACTTTTCTGACGACCTCATCGACGCATTTTGCAACCCTGCCAAAATGTGACAAAAACGGCAAAATGTTGAGAGAAATGCCCAGCATGCCTTGCGGCAGGAATATTTGGTGTGCGCAGACATTTATTTGTATGCCCACGTGGTGCATACGGTAATGTTGCTCGGATGGCTTTTTCGGACGCCCTACAGACGGCGTCTGACTATTCCGACGACTCAAGCGTGGCACGACGGCGCTGCAAGTCATGCTGCCGGCTACAGTTTTGATGTCACGGGTCTCGGAAGGAAGGATTTGAAAATGCCTGGCGGGCCGGATGAAGACACTTGGCGGCCCTGATGTGTTTGGCCACCCCTGTGCTAGGACCTCACCTATGGAAAACTAGCAACCCCAGCTGGGAATTCTAGCAGCTTTGGACTGACGGAGATCTACGGCCGTTGGAGTTTGGCGATCCATCAATGAGAAAGACACTCTGACATAAAATCCTATGACCTAAGGGGACCTCACAGCCCCCGTCGCAGTTTGCTAGGTTGAACCCCGAGTGTAAAGGATGGGAACAATGCTGGTCGTCCAGAAACCCGACGGTTGGAGGTTAGAACCCAGCTTCCTCCATCACACGCTTGTTCTGTTGCTGGGCAAAAGCACCCACCTTGCCCCCGCGATGGCGGTCGGAGAGGCCGTTCCACTTCTTGCTCTTCACTTAAAGCGTCCCGTGTGGGAAGTCGGTACACGGGAATCGGCTGGAGAATACCAGCACACGTCCGGCTGCACGATGAGATAGGACGGTCACCATGGCGACAGGCAACACGCACTGACAAGACAAGTTTAAGTGATTGGGTCACTTGGAATTTGCACATTTTGCCGAGAGCGCCGCATTAGTACAGGAGATTTATTACGAGTATCGATTGAGCCGGGACGCTCGACATCACGACGCAAAGCACCGAGTCGACAATACACTGAAAAATGGCTGCTTATTTGCTCAACACTCCACACCCATTAATGGCTATCGACTGCCCGCGCCCTCCGGCGAGGGAGAAAACCGCCACCAAACAGCAACAGTCCGAAGATTCTTCAAGGACTTCTTTCAGCGCCAAATCCGTCATGCGCGTCACACCAAATCTTAGACAGGTTCTGACTTACCTCCACCTCCTCCCAGCAGAGTCCGGTTGGCTGAAACAAGAGAGAGGATGAATGAATGACCGCCAATCATCACACACACGTCCACTCATCAAAAATCACGGCGGCAATCTCCTCAGAACAAGGACCGCTTTGGACTTTAATCCAGCAAAGTGCTCCAAAGTCACAATCCCTGGGATATCAGAGAAGAACAGCAGGGAAGCTCATTTGGAGAAACGCATTTTCGTTGTTTCTATGCTGAGCTATTATTATTATTATTATTATTATTATTAACTGTTAACCGACTTCCATGCATCTTTTCAGAGGAATTTTGGTCCTGAGTCAAATAAAAGCGAGAGACGCTGGTTCTAGGCGAACGAAGCACGCGTGACACGAACTGGATGTCGCCCTCCTGGTGAAAATGTTAGGACCTTAAGAAGGTAAGTTTTGCACCGTTGGATCTTGGGCCTTGTGCACACTTTGACAAGCTTTCCAGTAAGAAAGGTCGCTATTGGCTGTCCTAGAGGGGGAATTTGCATGGAGTGAAATGCTGGAGGAAAACATGCATGACCTCGTAGGAGACAAAAAAGTGAGCAAAAACTACGTTGGGAACTACAAATAAACGTGATTCTCGGTTTGTTCGTTTAAATTCGGCCATCATTTCATCCAAATAAAATATCTAATACTTTATCTCTGGACTTTTTACCTAATTATGTACAGCATCCATGATATGCACGCTCTTAAGGCTTCCCGATTGCTTCACTGTTTTTTGCTGCACAAAGAGTGTGTCCGACCACAGTGCACCTTTCTGGGTCACGCCAGGCGGCTGGGATTCCCTGGCCATTGGGTGGCACGTTGGCTACTTAGAGAGTGTGTCCGACCACATTGCAGGTGTTCGCGAGCTCATTCAGCAAGACGTCTGGTTTTATGAAGTGAAGGATGAAGACGGCAAAGACTGCGCCCCCGCAGAGGGGCCTGCCCCAAAGTTGGAGAAACACTGGTCTATGCCATCCATCCATCTATTTTCTTCCGCTTACCCGAGGTCGGGTCGCGAGGGGCAACAGCTAGACGTCGCTCTCTCCGACAACTTCGTTCAGCTCTTTCCCGGCGGATGCCGAGGCGTTCCCAGGCCAGCAGAAAGACATAGTCTCTTCAGCGTGTCCCGGGTCTTCCCCAAGGCCTCCTACCGGTTAGGATGCCCAGGGAGGCATCCTAACCAGATGCCCGAGCCACCTCATCTGACTTCTCTCAATGCGGAGGAGCAGCGGTTCTACTCCGAGTCTCTCCCGGACGACAGTGCTTCTCACCCTATCTCTAAGGGAGAGCCCAGCCACCCTGCGGAGAAAACTCATTTCGGCCGCTTGTACCCGCCATCTTGTCCTTTCTGCCACTACCCAAAGCTCATGAGCATAGGTGAGGGTAGGAACGAAGATCGACCGGTAAATTGAGAGCTTTGCCTTTCGGCTCAGCTCTCTCTTCACCACGACAGACCGGTGCAGAGTCCGCATCACTGCAGACGCTGCACCAATCCGCCTGTCCATCTCACGTTCCATCCTTCCATCACTCGTGAACAAGACCCCGAGGTACTTAAACTCCTCCACTTGAGGCAGGACCTCATCCCCGACCCGGAGGTGGCACTCAACCCGTTTCCGGGACTCAACCATGGACTCGGATTTGGAGGTGCTGATTCTCATCCCAGCGGATAGACACTGGTCTATGACAAAGTGGAATCACTTCTGCAAGTCATGCGAGGAAATGACCCAGATTTTGCTGGTTTGTCACTTATGGTCACATGACGGCAACGGCGCCGTGATGTCATCGGAAAGTCGGGGTTTGCTTGTCTACACAACAAGGCAAAAAAGCTTTCTCTCTTTGAAGGCGGTGGGCTTGTTGAGCTGCATAAGCCTCAGCGCCATTGCTGCTGAGGCTGGACGAGGTAAGATACCCAATTCTAACTTCTTCACACAACCTGAGCTTCATGGAACAAAAAATTCAAGTGGTAGACCCAAAAAATGTCAATGATGTGATAAAAGCCACACATTTCAAGCATCAACATGGCAGGCGTTGACTGCATATCAGGTCATTTTTTGAGAACAGCTTTTACTGGGATTACCTGCTACCACTTTGCATTTTTTGGGGTGCGATTGTTAAAAAAATCATTGAAGCAAAGCGTGATTATGGCGCATGGTTGCACTCCAAAAGAAACATCAACAGCCACGCAGGAAGCAAGAGGCACACAAATCTGTTGATGTTGCGGCTTTTTGCACGAATGCCAAGAAGTTAACAATGGCTGCAATAACAGACACTCGTGCTTTTTCCCCCCAGTGAAAGATTGATGCAAGTGACCACATTTTCCTCTCCCTCCCTTCCGAGCAGGTCGGCACACACCGAGCGAGCCATTTTCTATCATTACAATACGACTGGGAGCAGCGGTAGCTCAAAGAAGGCGCTTTCCATTCCAGAACTCTCCACTTCTTGCTTTGTGTTCTGCTGTAGAAATGCTGGATACGTTAAGGGCTCCGGAAGTGATGGTTAAGTCTCATCTCACGCGGGACCCCCGTTGTGTGTGAGGCATCACACCGCTTGCTTCAAGAGACAAAAATCCCTCCGCTGTCCTTATTTGTCAAGATTACTCAACTCTTCATCATGCTCACCGTCCCCCAGCGCCTCATTAGGTTTATTAACGCTTCATTTTCCTGGGCCGGTATAGTGCTTATGTGCTCTGGTTTCAAACCAGACATCCACAGTCAACCTTATTCCTTGTGACTGCGTGAGAATACGGTATTTCAGCTGCGGGTCTGTTCTAGAGCTGCCGGATCCGATAGAGTACAAGTAGAAGACGGAACATAAAACACTTCTGTTTTGTCTACCATTCATCCTCTCAAGATGGCTGGTTTCAGGCATGTGGGGTCGCAAATTTACCAGGAAACGAGATGAGCCAACGCCAGTGGACATTGCATGTGAACGCTGGAAAGCTGGAGTGAAACTGACATCCTTCAAAAATGTGAAAGGTCGAAATGAAGAATGAATATAGGAGCTGCTTGGAAGCTGAAGCTGGACTGAAAGGATGTGGAAATATCCTAAAACATACAAGCTAAGTATAATATATAAAGTACTTATTAACAGTATATACACACTAAACATACATTTTAATGTAAATTGACCATTCATTTTCCATGATCAGATTAGGGTAGACAAGTGGAGGTTCAGCTGCAGGAGATCGTCCATCTTCTCGCAGCAGACCTCCTAAATCTTGTCTCTTTTCATGCACAGCACAGGACGCTCACGCAATAAAATCACCAGATTAGGGTAAACAAATGGAAGTTTCGGACGCAGGAGATTGTCCACCTTCTCGCAGCAGACCTCCTAAATCTTGTCTCTTTTCATGCACAGCATAGGACGCTCACGCAATAAAATCACCAGATTAGGGTAAACAAATGGAAGTTTCGGACGCAGGAGATCGTCCACCTTCTCGCAGCAGACCTCCTAAATCTTGTCTCTTTTCATGCACAGCATAGGACACTTGGCCAGGAGTGGTGTTGCCAAAGCGCAGCCTCTCTCTGGCAACGGGTCGGCAAAGCTTTTGGCCTCTCTTAATGTGCGACACGTGCTATCCTGACAGATTATTATAACCATCAACACTAACCACTAACCACATTTATTAAATAAACTCCTCTTGTGTGCATTAAAGGGTATATACTGTACGGTAATGCCAATGATGAGTTATAATGCATGATATGCTGATACATGATGATGGTATAATAATGAGTCAAGTCATCAAATGTGAAAAGGATGTGAAATACCCTCAAAGTCTTATCATTCCTAAACAAACAAATGAATTATGGCCATTTTGTTGCTCAGTATCGCCCACGCCTCTGCAAAGATGTTTAGGTTGTTGTTTGGTTGTTTCTCAACCAATCTGGCTCGTGTTTTACACGCATGTTCTTGTCTGTCTTTTCAAGGTGCGTACCAAATTTTGCGATGACTTGGCTAAACACCCGGAAGTTAAAGTGGATGTTTTGCAAAGTGCATTGAGCTGTGAGAATCTCAGGTCAGTCTAATTCTTGGTTTTTTTTAAATAACAGCTCCATAATCTGGTGTATTTAAAATCACACATTTTCATTTCCACCTTCTATGATACGCCAAATAGGACTAAATGTTTTTTCCTGCCAGCCAAATAAGTTTTCTTGATAATCAGGCAACTTCCCCCCAAATCTGCCTGAGAGCGAAACCTCCGACTTACGTCAACCACGTGGAGGAAGTATTGAGTATGACACAAGTATTAGTTGCACAGTGGCCTGGTGGTTAGCATGTTGGTCACGCAGTCAGGGGATCTGGAAGATCTGGGTTCGTACCTCTGATTGGGCATCTCTGAGGAGCTTGCATGTTCTTCCCGGGTACTTCGGCTTCCTCCAAAAACATGCATGCTAGCGTAATTGTCCTAAGTTGGTATGAATGTGAGAGCGAATGGTTGTTTGTCTATGTCTGCCCTGTGATTGGCTGGCACCCAGTCAGCTGGGATAGGCTCCAGCATACACCCTGTGACTTCAGTGCGGACGAGCAGCATAGAAAATGGATGAATGAAAGCTTTTGCAAGCCCACGTGCTTTATGGACAAAAGTTTTGGGACACCGGGGAAGTGAAAATGGCAGAGTGATCACCTCTTCTGGGAAGACTTGTGGGGTCAGAGGTCACTAATGGTGGACATGACAAAGGGCTCATTGGTTCACTAGCATCTAAAAAGCATTTGATGGGATTTTCTGCACTTGACCTTACCGACCAAAAAGAATAAAAAATACACCCCCCTCGGTTTTCCCTTCTCAAACAGCTTGGACGGCTCGCCCTGCCAATGCCGGAGCCTGTTTGGGTTGTTACAGTATTTGTACACGACCTGAAAGCATAACCGGGAACCATTATCATCTCCGATTTGATCACAGTGGAGATGTATGACGATGGTGATGATGTCCATTCAACGGTTGCCAGAAACAGTCCAGCTTTGAAGGACGTATGAGTGGAAGTTGGTCACGCGTGTTGGTTCTTGGCATTGTGGGTCTTGCAAAAGGTCCACACCTGGTATGAAGTGGCCCATAGAGTACAAGAATGACACCAGGCAGTGTTGACGTCAGCACAATGTGAGTCGCAGCCGGACGCATAGTTATCAAACACCAATGGGAGCATTCTGTACCATTCCTACAACGTTATTCAGCACTGGGAAGGCATACAGTGGATGCCCACGAAGACACTATTCAGCATTTGTGTCCAAAAAATTATAAATTGGGGTTTAGAAAAAATGAATAAATACATGATGACCATTTGATGGCTGACTATTATTAGTCAAAAAGTATATGTTATAAGTTATATGTATATGTATTGCGGTGCCTGGGCATCGGTAATGTAACGCTAGATTACCTTTCACGCCGCATGAGCCAGCAGAGCCCAGCCCACATGCCGAGGCTGAGATAGAGTGGGAAAAAAAAGGTTCCCCTCACATTTGGTGTGGAAGTGGTGCATTTCACTTCACTATCATTCTTCCCAACTCTGTTTGAAACACTTTCTTAAGTTTAGAATAAGTAAACTGCAGAGGCTAGTTTAGACGAGTTAGTTTGCGACCTTGCTTTGCTAGCAGCAGCAGACTGTTATGTCCCAGCATTGATATCGTAGCCTGCGCAATGCAACATAAACAAAGAGTAGTAGGAGTGTAATAGGGACTATAGGGGTGTTATTTCATGGCCACAGGGCTCTAATGATGTTCAAAACCGTATTTGGAAAGTCATAAACAGGTTTTGTACGCTCTAACTACAAAATATTCCATTTATTAAGATCGACTTTGTAGAAATGCGCTCAATTACCAGGCCAAACGGAGGGAGGATTTACATGTATAAGGCCAGAATGTCTTAATGCTGTGTTTGTGCTGGAGCTCGTTAGATTGTGCACGCGAAGCTAACGTTGTGGCACCGGACGTGAAAGACGCACTAAAATGGTGTTGTGTGAAGTGTGAAGGCCACATCAACAATGGAGACACACAGGCGAGTGCAGCCCAAACGGGCAAAACAAAGACATCAAAGCTGCAAACACACACACACACACACACACACGCTTACGGTCCATTCAAAATGCAGACAGTGTCAGTTGGTAACCATGGTGACGCTAAAGCCCAAAGGTTTGTTAGTGAAACCTTGCTAATTGCATGGGAGAGAATAAAGCAGACACTCTGGGGGATTGCGTCACATGTTTGTATGCGTCTCACATGCTAAAAACCACACAATTACGCTCCGAGGTGAACTTGATTCCAACGTTAAACAGAACATTGAAGGTAGGCAGGCTTACCCTTGCACAAATCAACAGGCCCGAAAAGGAGCAGGAAGAAGCTCTCATTTAGTCTATATAATAGTTCACATAATGAATGTTTTTATACGTTATATAAATGGGAATGGCAAGACATTGTTGACAATATAAATATATAATACATATAAAATTAGCTTTCCCTCGCAACTAAACAAACATTTCCCGCCTTGCGCACAAACGGTCTGTGTAATTTACGCCACCCACGGCCCTCCTCCTGGTACGCCTGCCGCCAAGGCCACGCCGCTATTACTGGTCACACTCTCAAGTGCTCCCCAGGACTTCCGGACAAGCTGAAGCCCATTTCCCAATTCTGGCGGTCCAGGAGTTGACGTTAAACGGCGAATAGTCCAACTTCGTATTGGCCCATGTTCACATAACAGACCCATTATCGTCCTTGATCGATAATGCATATTTCTCTCTTGCTGGCCGGGAATCGACAACTCCAACCACTTCTGCTTGATGCTTGCCTTTTAGGAAAGCTAAACAAAATGAGTTTGACAAACTAAATCCATTTAAAGAAAAAGACATAATATTATGCAAAACAAACATTACAAAGCGTATTCTTTTCATTGTTGTTTTTTTTGTGTGCCGTACGGGCCAATAAAAACAAGCTGTGGGCCGACCGGGTCGCAGTCTGGACCGCCCCGATGCATGCGTCCTCATGAAGATGCTGGCCCGTAGAGCCAAAAGTGGGGCGGGGGTTCCTCGCTTAACAGTTTCTTCTTCCTCCTGGCGGCGTTAGGTGACTAATCGGAAGAGCTAATCGTGTGGCGGCTAAATAAAGCGCGCTAACATCTGCTGCCGAGACACAGCAATTATCGCATCTGGGTGATAAGTTACATGCGGAGGGAAAGGGGAGGGGAGGTGCCAGGGGAGGGAGGGGAGGGTGAGCGAGAGAGAGAGAGAGAGAGAGAGCGAGCGAGAGAGGGGGGGAGATGAAGTGAAAGTGAGTTGAGGGAAGCGAAGGGAAGATGCTGGACTAAATTTGCCGGGAACGTAAAACAACGAGATGGAGTGTATTCCTTTCTTGGGAGGTAAGTAATCCGCCTCGGTGTGTGTGTGTGTGTGTGTGTGTGTGTGTGTGAGAGAGGAACAAGGGCATGAAGGGGTGCTGCGGAGAGATTGATGCGCCAGGGAAGGACACAAGTTAAACGCGGCGGAGAGGAAGATGTTGATGTGACAAAGAGGATGAAAGCGGACATTGAGAGCACTCATCCTGTGCATGGCGGGCATCATTCACTGTCAGAACATGGGGGGGGGTCCAATGAGGAATACAGAGGATCATCTGAACGCTTCATCAAAACACATTTTCCCTTTGCATTCTGCAGCTTGTGTGTCTATTCCCAGTGCGACCTGTTTGTGTATTCCTACTTCCACTTCTGCCCGCCTGGCACCCCACCCCCCCTCCCGCGCCACCCTTACACCACTTCTGCCCATCATCAAGTGCGTCTACAAGCAGAGACAAAGACGCGGCCCGTAGACTTTTTCTCCGGTTGAGTGTCACCGTGACGGCGTGAAAGTAAAAGGCGGACGCTGTGCAGGGAAGCCGAGTGTTCCGTGAATTTAGCGGACTTCACGGAACACTCGGCCGACTCATAACCGCTGTTTTGTTTACGTTCCGTGTCTCGCCGATGCACATTCAAACGAGGTTTCATCCCACAATGGCCGATTTAAAAAAACAATAAATCTCAGCATCTCTGTGTGGAGTACTCCGGGGAAAACCTGCACGTTTGGTTGGGCACTGTCCCCAGGTCTGAATGGGAACGGTTGTTCTGTCTACATGTGCCCTGCCATTGGCCGGCGGCCAGTCAGCTGGGATAGGCTCCGGCATACCCTCTCGACCCAACCGAGATTTCTTGTCGGGAAAAAAATGTCTCGTAGACACCTGGCCAGGGACGGATCGCTTTGCCGGCCTCCGTAGGCCTCCAAACGAGCCGGAAGAGAGTTCACTCTGTGCATCTATTTATTTATAGAACAACGGCATGAACAAGGTGAGCCCTTTTGTCAGTCGTACACTCTTTGTCGTGCAGAAAAAGGCCAACGTAGTAGAAATTACATGAATAGATTGCAATGGTGTGTCATATTTTTTACATATTTTTAAAAATCTCATCTCGTGCGCTTCTCCCAGACCCAATCTCGTGTATCGTCTTGCGACACTCCTAATAATTATCAATAAACGTTAAAGCGTTTTTTTCTTGCCAAAATGCAAGGATAAACGCGCTAAATATAAATATTAATGTAATTCATTAGGGGTGTCACCAGGAGGCGGGACAAGACGATACATGAGATTGCGTCTACGAGAACGAGGCGAGATGTTTACGTTACGGAATGAAATGGAGTATTTAACAACGTATTCCAACCGACTCATTCAATGCGTACTACACTACACTCTGTGTGTATGCTAGCGGCCCCGCCTCCACCCTTCGCGACAAGGAGGCTGTATGATCGACACAAAGGCTCACTCCGTTCATGCCGCTGTTCTACGTGTGATGAATGCTAGCGGCCCCGCCTCCACCCTTTGAGACAAGGAGGCTGTATGATCGACACAAAGGCTCACTCCGTTCATGCCGCTGTTCTACGTGTGATGAATGCTAGCGGCCCCGCCTCCACCCTTCGCGACAAGGAGGCTGTATGATTGACACAAAGGCTCACTCCGTTCATGCCGCTGTTCTATGTGTGATGAATGCAGTCGTTTTTGATTATGCCAGGCCTATGGTGCCCGTGAGAGACTTCTAACCTCGTGGCGAGACCTCGTGACCGTGCTAGCATCCATACGACCCGCGCAACCGGACGGTCTCTTGCATTTTGTTGACTGCTTTGAGTCTCCTTATGGGACGTCCCGCTCGTGTGCCCACAGTGCTGCTCAAGCTGGTGCTTGGGTCTTTTTTGTCCTGCTTCAGCCCCAAAACAGCACTCAGCGGGCCAATGAGCGCTAAGCCGTGCCTTCTTGTAAATCTTTCTGCTTCCAAAGTCCGCTTCCTGCGCCAGTCAGGGTAAATGCGCCACCTTTCCATGTAGGTGTTGCTTTAATAACACGACTGCTCCTCTCCCGAAGCCGATCCATGGGACTTCCTGCCATTACAAGGAGGTATAGCTCTGCTTATGTTGCTTTAAACATCCTGCAGCAGTTTAGAGGGATAAATAATTGATCTGCACGTTGTTGCCGTGCAAATGCGGCACCTTGACACAGTTTGGCTTTATTGCATGGAGGATGCACGTGCACAGACCGCATCGGCCTTTTACTGGGAGCTTGCAGTCGCATCAAAAGCTAGCAAACTCGTGCACTTAGCTGGGAAAATGTCTGGATGGCGAGCAATCTCCTCCAGGGAATATCTAACAAAAACACTGAAGAAGTATACTTTCAGATGTATAATGTACTTTCAGAATGACGTAAGGCCGTAGCAACCGATGGACAGGACTCTACTACTTGGATTTTGGGATTTTTCCATGACAAAGCAGCAAATAGAGAAACACATTTGCCCAAAAATAGTGAAAAAAATCATGCAGCCCCAAATTTGTGCTTGTCGGACCTTCCACTGGCTACTTCCTGGTTCTCGGAGAAAAACGTAAGGCTGTAGCAGCTGATGGCCGTGACTCTACCATTTGGATTTCAAAATAGGGTGATGGTTTTTGCATGATTCAAAAGAGCAAATAGAGAAACACATTTGCCGAAAAAAGTGGAAAACTCGTGCAGCCCCAAATTTGTGCTTGTCGGACCTTCCACTGGCTACTTCCTGGTTCTCGGAGAACGACGTAAGGCTGTAGCAACCGACGGACAGGACTCTACCTTTGGTATTCTGAGAGGGGGGTGGTTTCTTCTTTGACTCAAAACAGCAAACAGAGAAACACATTTGCCCAAAAATAGTGAAAAAAATCACTCAGCCCCAAATTTTGCAGTTTTTGATGGCAATTTCACCATGTCCTGTAAATTTGCTGTAATCCCAAAACAATATTTTTGCACTTCCACGACATCACAGACAGTCGGTCTTGCAGGGGCCCACTAGCGCGCACACTCTCCGCGTTTTTACGGGGAATAGGGGCCCACAAACGTAATTTCACCCAATTTTACTTTATGAAAAGGATTGCCTTGGCCGGGCCGTAGAGCCGACACTGTGAGAGAAAACGAGACCATAAACGACCGTCATCTACCAGCCCCGCTAATCGTTCCTGAAGGAATACGACGGCCATGTTTTCCATTCGGGGAAGTGCAAAATCAAATGTTAGCTGCAGTGAGGTAAATGTGCAGCTTGATGTGCAGCGCTGGTGTTTCTAGCAGGCGTTTCCAGGGAACGGCGTCGCTGGCTGGGGGATTCAGCGCCACCTGTTGCTTGGGCATGGACCTAACAGCCCTTAAATACTTTCTTTACAGGCGTCGGGAATGTTTTGTCCATGAAAACGTCGCATTCTGAACCCTCCTTGGTAGTCCGGATGCGCGTGGAAAATCACAAGAGGGTGCTGGTGACGCATCTGCGCTCGGGCCGAGCCTCGGGGGGCCCGCTCGGGCCTCTGCGGCTGCTCCGGGCCGCGCGCATAAAAAATATGTTTGTTAAAATGGCGGACGGGAGGGAGTGTTGCTCACATCCCGGTCCGGCCGGAGGGGTATCGGTGTGTTCTTTTGCGAGGCTCAAAGGTGCAAATTAAAAAGCATCGAGATCTCGCCTGCATGAGCAAATAAGCGACGCGTCCCACCGCTGCAGTGCCACGCCACCGCTTCTGGGCGGGTTTCATGCAGCCTCATATTGTTTTTGCCGCGTGGGAGTCCCATAAGGCTTCAAATCGAGGCATTTTCTGTCAAATGCGGCTCCAAAGCGGCAGTGGAGCGTCCAGACAGCGTGAGCGTGTGCGTGGCGGTACTTGTCAGACTAACAGCCAGCGCGATGTTGTACTCGGCGAAGCGCGGCGCCCTGGTGAACCTGTAACAGAGCTCGTGGAGCCCTACAAACGTACTACAGCTCGCACACACTCAGTCCCATCGGGTGCAGGGGCCCGTTTCTGTGCGTAGAGCAGCCAGAAAGGTCCCTGCCAAGAAAAATGTCCCCGCAGTAACGATGGGATGTCAACCAAAAAGACACACACGCACATAATCCTGTCAGGCCAAGCCAAGAAGGATCTTATGTAAGACATGAACACGCACGCCCGTCTCTTTTCTGTTCTCAAGATATCAAAACAAAAAAGCGGCGGCTAAGAATGCACGTAATGGGACGCAGCTTTGCCGCCTGTAAAGAATTCCGAAAAAAACTCCAAAAAGCGGCAACGAGGCTCAATTTCCGTGTGACCAGCATATTAACCACGATACAGCCACATTCATATTATTACTGTTGTTACGCCCAAGAACTACATGAATGGAGTAGTGACACCTCGCCACACCACACCGGCTAGCTACTAGACGGTTAGCAACTAGCTGCACCACACACTCGCTCACAACGCCTCAGGCCACTGCCCAAAGGTATCGCTACATATCGGAGCTGCCGCAATTGCATAATCCATAAGACGCTACCTTTTTCTTTTCAAATGTTTTTAAAAATCTTGAACTAATCTCAAGAGTTTGGGCGAGGAAGAGGTGGCCTCTTTACTTGGCAGGAGCCAATCATGAGCGACAAGGAAACTCACAATGAGCTTGTCAGGAAGAAAGCCAAAATATTATGAGAATGAAGTCAAATAATTACAGAAAAAAAGTCAAAATATTATGGGAATAAAGTGAAACTGTTATGAGAAAAAAGTCAAAATATTATCTGATTTAAAGTCAAAATATTACGAAAATAAAGTAAAAAAACTATGGCAATAAAGTCTAAATATTACAGCACAAAAGTAAAAATATTATGGCAAAGTCAAAAGATTACGACACAACAATCAAATTATTGTGGGAATAAAGTCAAAATGTTACAGAAATTAAGTCAAAATATTATGGGAATAAAGCCAAAATATTATGAGAAAAAAAACAAAATATTACGGGAATAAAGTCAAAACATTATGAGAAAAAAGTCAATATGAGAAAAAAGTCAAAATATTATGGAAAAAAGGTCAAAATATTACAAAAAAAGTCAAAATATTATGAGAAAAAAGTAAAAAAATTATGAGAATGAAGTCAAAATATTACAAAAAAAGTCAAAAAATGAGAAAAATTTAAAATAATTATGAGAATGAAGTCAAAATATGAGAATGCAGTCAAAATATTATGGAATCAAAGTCAATATTATGAGAATGAAGTCTAGATATTACGAAAATAAAGTCAAATTTTATGAGAATAAAGTCAAAATATTTTGAGGAAAAAGTCAAAATATTACGGGAATAAAGTAAAAAAAATACGGTAATAAAGTAAAAAAAATTATGGAAAAAAGTCAAAATATGACGAGAATAAAGTAAAAATGTTATGAGAAAAAAGTCAAAATATTATGAGAATGAAGTCAAAATATTACGGAAATACAGTCAAAAAATTATGAGAGTAAAGTGAAAATGTTACGAGAAAAAAAGTCAAAATATTACGGAAATAAAGTCAGAATATTATGAGAATAAAGTCAAAATGTTTTGAGAAAAAAGCCAAAATATTATGGGAATAAAGTCAAAATATTATGGGAATAAAGACATAATTGAAAATCTACAAGAAGAAAATTAAAATTAATGGAAATTTAAAAACAAAATGCAAAAAAACACCTGTAGTTTATGAGAATATTATGAGATTTAAAGTAAAAATATTATGAGAATGAAGCTAAAAAGTTTTAAGAAAAAAGTCCAAATATTACGGGAATAAAGTCAAAATACTACAGTAATAAAGTCAAAATATTATGGGAATACAGCCCAAATATTATGGAAATAAAGACATAATTAAAAATCTACAAGAAGAAAACTAAAATTGATGGATATTTTTAAAAAAATGCAAAAAAAAGCTGTAATTTTATGAGAATATTATGAGAATAAAGTCAAAATATTTTGAGAAAAAAGTCAAAATATTACGGTATTAAAGTCAAAATATTACGAAAATAAAGTCAAAATATTACGAGAATAAAGTAAAAATGTTATGAGAAAAAAGTCAAAATATTATGAGAATAAAGTCAAAATACCATGAGAATAAAGTCAAAATATTTTGAGAAAAACATCAATATATTGTGGGAATAAAGTCAAAAAATTATGAGAATAAAGTCAAAATTTTTTGAGAAAAAAGTCAAAATATTACAGGAATAAAGTCAAAATATTACGGGAATAAAGTCAAAATATTACGGTAATAAAATCAAAATATTATGGAAATAAAGCCAAAATATTATGGGAATAAAGACATAATTGAAAATCTACAAGAAGAAAACTAAAATTGATGGAAATTTTAAAACAAAATGCACAAAAACAGCTGTGATTTATGAACTGTTAAAATAACAGAACAAAAAAGGTCAGTTTAACAAAAACAACAAAAAAGGAAGGACTATTACGTAAGTTTACTACATAAGTCACGTAAACACTCGTCATCAAGGCGTAAAGAAGTCACGTCGTGCCAACGCGCACGGTTTTCGCTGACCAATCGTGCGTATTTCATGCGCGAACAGAACGCAAAGGAGACGCCCGGCGGTCAAGGACCCCCCAAGTAGATGCTGACAATGCCCGAGTAGACCCCAAAAGGTGGCGCACATTTCGGCGCTAGTTTGCACTCTTGCAGGGAGGGACGCAGCCCCCTTTGAGGAGGAGGATGAGGAGGAGGAAGATGAGGGTGCGCTGTGGTCTGTGTGCGATGACGAGACGCGGCGGTGGACTCAAGTGGAGCGTGGCTGGGAAAACACTTCCTCCCAGGTTAGTGCGGCTCTCTGCTCTCCCTTCAGCGGCGTGGTGCTTCAGGGAGGGGGTGTGGGGCGGGGGGTGCACTGTGAGCATCGCTCGCCGCTGATGCTGATGCTGAAGCTGATGCCGATGCTGATGCTGATGCTGATGCTGATGCTGATGCTGAAGCCGATGCCGATGCTGCGTTCAGAGGACGCGGGAGAAGACTCCGGCTCACGGGGGATGACTACTGAGCCCGCGCTAAGTCGCGGGGACGCTCTGACCCCGCAGCCAACCGGAGAGGCGCAAAGGCGGGCAGGAAGGAAGGATGTGAACGGAAAGCGTTTATTATTCCTGCTGACGCTACGCTGGAGAACTTGAACCTTCTCTAAGTAGCAGAAAAAGAGACAGCTGGGAAGATCAGAGTGAGTGCTTATTTTTTTTATCGCTTCTTTGCATCGGGGGTGAAGATGCGTGTCCCTGCGGACATGCCCTAAAACTCTTTTACCCTCACGCACACACACATGCACGCACACGCACACGCAAAGGATTAGCAGCCTTGGTGTGGCTGCAGACGAGATTGACATTCTGAGGGGCAAAAGCCGCACAGGAAGTGGGATTATTGAAGAAGGGACGGACGGAGGGAGGGATGGACTGATCCAAAAAAAAGCGGCGCACATACATGAGATTAAAGTGTAACGTCCGAGCGAGGGGGGGATTGGGGGCGAGTCGCGCGGCGCCGGAGCGAGTGTGGCGGGAATGAAGAAGGCAGCAGACACTCGTCCTCCTCCTCCACCCCCTCTTTTTTGTAATCTCCTCTTTTTATTCACCCGTCCAACAGCAGGAGGTGCTTACATAACCCCCCACCCCCGCCGAGCGGGCGGGCTGGGTCCGCTTGGGAGACGCGGTCCTGGTCCAGGCTCCGGGGCGGTTCGGTTGGACTTGAGTTCAAACGGGAACGCTACGCAGACCCGAGACAAGGACCGGTGTTAGATTGCGGAAAGGACAAATACGTTGTTTCAAATGTCTTGGAAGTGTGTGTGTGTGTGTGTGTGTGCACATGTGTGCGTGTGCACATGTGTGCGTGCACGTGTGTGTGTGTGTGTGTGTGCGTGTGTGTGCGCGCGTGCACGTGTGTGTGCGTAAGACAATGGTGCTCTTTTAAAGTATATTTTAGGACAAAAGTGTCCACAGTGCAGCCCGGGGTCCATTTGCAGCTCATGGCTGTATAATCATTTTTAAAAAAAAACGACAAAAATGGAAAAATCCGCAGTAATTCCACAAGAATAAAGTCACAATCTTAGGAGCAAATCATTTATATGAAATATTTGTATATTAAATATCAAATCCAACCAGGAAAGCTGCTCATTGCATCAGAATGACATCATAATAGCGCGGGAAAAAAAAGGTCATTTTGGTAGCAAGTAGTAGCCCACACCTAATATTATATACATATTATATACATATTATATACATAAATAATACATATTATATACATAAATAAGACATATTATATACTTAAAAAGTTGAAAAAGGACGTATTGTCACGAAAAACAACAAATAAAGTCGTAACTTGGAAATCGAGATTAGGGAAAAAGATGCAACGTGACTGGAATAAAGTCCAAATATTACGGGGATAAAGCCGTAATTATGAGAAGAAAATGTAGATGAAAATTTTAAATATATATTTCTAAACAACCACTTGTACTTTTACAAAATAAAATCAAAATAAGACAAAAACGTCGCTTTCTATTTAAAAAATAAAAAATGCAAAAGTAAAGTCAAAATGACAGAAATAAATTATATTCTAATGAGAAAAAAATGTCACAATTTTACCAGAATAAACTCAAAATATGATGAAAAATAATGTCGGTCGAAACATGAAGGAAAAATGTGTTTTAAAGGCAGTAATAATAAAAAAGACAAACCAAATAGACAAGACAAAGTTGTACTTGTTGGCAAATTAGGTTGGAGAATAAAGTCAAAATATTATGAGAATAAAGTCAAAATATTATGGCAATAAAGTCAAAATATTATGAGAATAAAGTCAAAATATTATGGCAATAAAGTCCTGATTATGAGAAGGAAATTGACAAGTTAAATTAAGTAGAACATTTTTTTAAAAGAAGTGTAAAAAAACAGTTGTAATTTTAAAAAATTAAATAAAATTAACAGAAAAAAAGTTGATTTCTAACAAGAAAAAAATTCATAATTTTATGAGGAACTCGGACTTTTATGATGAAAATAATGTCATTTTAAAGTAAAAAAAGGTTTTTGTAAAGGTCATAATATTAACAGAAACAATGGATGTGCATTTAAAAAAAAAAAACAGAAACGCAAGAAACAGCTGACATTTTACGAGAACGAAGTCAACAAACTCGCCCGCCTCAAACCTCAAACATATCCATACCCGAGCTAGCATTCCCATCTGGGAAAAGTACAACAAGCAGAGCCTTCGCCCCGACAGGCGAGCGAGCAAATACAAACGGAGCGGCACTCGCAGAAAGTATAGCGATAGAAATGCTGCTCGAGAAATGCTGCAAATGTTTGGCAGACAATACGCAAGTGTCTGAGAAAACACGTGGACTTTACACAGTAAAAGTCGACACATTCACGGGAATATTGCATTCCTAGAATATAATAGCGTCCGTTTGGGGGAAGGGGTGTACATGTGAACAATGACGACGTAGTGAGGCGGCCTCACGACTGACGCCACCTCCTCCCGTCTCCATCCTCGCCACAACGGCGGCGATCAAAAGGAGTCTCGTTTTATACAACTGCTTCCTAAACGTTTGGATTTGGTACTTCCATTACTCGATACTTCACGTGTCATCTTGGTCCCGCCACATTTGTCTCTCCCTTATGCTCTCAAACCTCCTATAAGTCCATGAAGCACACGTGGCTTCCTGGTGTGTGTGTGCGTGTGCGTGCGCTAAGAATTAGTTGTAAGCCATTAGGCCGCTAAGCAGCCTTTGCACTATTGTACTGTTGAATTAGCCCGAGCAATTAGGTTGGGGGTACACGAGGTCACGGTCTTACTAATAAAAATAAAAAAAGGGAAAACGAGCGTGACGGCAAAAGCGGAATCCGCGATTACGTACTTAGATTGACGGGGGCCGAGCGAGTAAAGGTGCCGCGTGCACAGAGATGGATGGGCGTGGAATTTGGATGCACTTAAGGACAAAACAGAGACGTCCACACACACGCATGTGCAGAGTGACAGAGAAAAATCACCTGTAACGCCGGAAAGGCTTAGCTGCTCTGTCTCCCCACTTACTCCAACCAGCCATGCATCCAACAACCGTACCTCTCCAAATCTCTCCGCCGCCGCCAAGCACCTTATGGTCCGCCTGGGTCGGCTCACCTTGCGGGCGGGATGTGGCAGCCTGCCTGCTCGTTCTATCAAATGATGGAACGGCCATCGGAGAAGATGAGTAAGGACTTGAGAGTGTTTGCCTCATCCTGCACAAGTTCATCTTCTTCAAAAGGCTCATTGAAGAAGAGTCTGCCTCAATGATACTCTAATGTCTTTCAAAACGCACTTGGATATAATATATATATACACTATATATATACTATATATGTATGTGTATATATATACACTATATATGTATGTGTATATATACACTATATATGTATGTGTATATATATATACACTATATATGTATGTGTATATATATATACACTATATATGTATGTGTATATATATATACACTATATATACACTATATATGTATGTGTATATATATATATATACATATATATATACACTATATATGTGTGTATATATATATACACTATATATGTATGTGTATATATATATACACTATATATGTATGTGTATATATATATACACTATATATACACTATATATGTATGTGTATATATATATACACTATATATGTATGTGTATATATATATACACTATATATGTATGTGTATATATATATACACTATATATACACTATATATGTATGTGTATATATATATACACTATATATGTATGTGTATATATATATACACTATATATACACTATATATGTATGTGTATATATATATACACTATATATGTATGTGTATATATATATACACTATATAT
>QODF01000174.1:280563-301358 GCA_024372805.1 Oostethus manadensis
AGGTAGCAGAGATGAAGATGCTGAGGTTCTCTTTGGGTGTGACCAGGATGGACAGGATCAGGAATGAGCACATCAAAGGGACAGCACATGTTAGAGGTTTTGGAGATAAAGACTGAGATGGTTGGGACATGTCCAGAGGAGAGATAGTGAATATGTTGGTAGAAGGATGCTGAGTTTTGAATTGCCAGGCAGGAGGCCTAGAGGAAGACCAAAGAGGAGGTTTATGGACGTAGTTTTAGTGTAAGTTTGTTGATAAAAAAAAACAATACAAAATGAAACGTGAAATGCAAGTGAAGTCCCCACGCATTACGGAAGAGTTACAATGTATCATTAATGTATAATTAATGTATAATTAACGTACAACTAATGTATAATGAATGTATTACTAACCACATAAATCCTTCTGGGAGCAAAATGAAGGAGACACGAATGCCCATGATGAGCGTACATAACGGCGGCAAGTGCTGGTGCTTTGACATAAGGAGGTAAAAGCGCGGCGTTTCCTTTCGTTCTGCCAGGAGATTAAGGCGGCAGGTCAGCGGCGGCTACGCCACGCGGTGTCAAGAGGAACAAGGACGACCGTCAGCGCGTCACGCCTGCTATCCTCGGGCCGTTTGACCTTCTTACTAAGTAAATCCGCATCCATGATGTCGGCCTCTCATTATTGGGCCAAATAAGAACCTCACCTCCCAGAACCTCCAGGACGGTAGCTCGGCGGAATGACCAGGATCCGAGTTCCGTCCTCTTCAAAGCCCGTCAGCTTTGTGCGCGCGTCCAAAGCCGTGACGTTCCACATGAATATTTCACCGCTAACGTCAATAATTGATCGGTATGAAAGCAGGAGCGGGCAGTTTCTTCAGGCACATCCATGACGGCGCTGCTGCGAGCGTTTCCTTCGACTGAACTTTCGGAATACGTAATAGTCCGCAGGCCTGTCAATAAACGTGTCCGTGCACGCACGCTGCACCGTTTGCGCGAGGCGAAGGCGAATAATAGATTTTATCGGCCCGGGGCATATTGCAAAAATATAATTTAACAAGAAAACTCAAAATAAACAACAAAAAGCAAAAGTCGTTTGACAAGAAAAAGTAAAAAATGTCAACCGGCGTGAATGACGTTTGAAATATTATTACAGAAAGACGAGAGAAATGAGGAAAACAAGTCGACATTTTTGGAGAATGAGCTTGGGGGAAAAGTCAATAATTACGAGAAAAAGGTTTACTAAAAACATGTTTGTAGTTTACAGTTAAAGATAAAAGCGGAAAAAACAAACGCAAAAAACAAAACAAAAACAGCAGCAATTTTAGGAAAACAAAGTCCAAATATTGAGAGAAAAAGCGTTGAAATATTAAAAGAAAATACACTTTTTAAACTATTATGAGAAATAAAAGTTTGTGGAAAATAAAGTTGGAATATTATGAGGACCAAACCAAAAAAAAGTTGTTATTTTTGGAGATTTAGGTTGGGAAAAAACATTGTTATGAGAATAAAAATATGACTATAAATATTACGGGAATAAAGTAATAATTACAAAAGACAATTGACTTAGTCGTTCATATTTAAAAGTTACAGCACAAACGGAAAACAAGAAAAAAGGCCAAATATTGACAGAAAACTGGAAAGTACTGGAAAGTAAACGTAAACGTGTGATACTATGAGAAACAAACAAAAACAATAACTTGGGAAAATTAGGTGAGGGAAAAGGTCTAAATATTATATTTAGAAAAATTGACATCATGTGAATGAAATGCTGTCACTGTGAGGAGAAGGAACGTTCGCGTGTGGAATTATTTACCCGGCGGACGGCTCAATCATGGCCGAATCGCATTCCAAACACTCAACCGTCCCCTCCCCGGCTAAAGGAGCGGCCAAAGATCATGAATGGAAGCTAGCGGGGTTAGCATCGTTTATTATTATGCATCATTATCGTTGTTCTATTTTATTTACTGACATGAACAAAAATGTTAAACACACACTATGCTGGTAAAAATAAGTGTCAAGTGTAAAAAACGGACTTCATAGGGCCCGATCCTGGTCGAGAAAGTCAGACGTGCGACTCCATACTGAAATATCGATAAGTTGATTCTCAAATCCAAATATTGATACTTCTGATACTTCTCTGGTGTTGTGTGTGTATATATATATATGTATATATATATACACATATAGACTGTATACATGCATATATTTCCAACTACTTTTTAAAATTTAACAGACACATTAGGTGTATTTGCACATCGGTATTGGATCGGTATCGCCGATACCAACCTGAATTTTACTCGGTATTGGATCGGGGATGAGATTTTTTAAGATTTTGTGAATATTAACGCAAAAGATATGTTGTGGTTTTCCATGCATGAAGCAAATCTAAATGCATATCAATAATGAATGGAAGAATAAATGAGCATTTAAGGTTTCTTTTACCTTCAGTTCCCAGAAATCAACCACCGCCACCTTCCTGTTTTGCCATGACTGACTTCTGGAATCCTAAAGTGTTCTTTTGCTCTACAGTGTTTCTCACCTTTTTTCTTATCAAAATTGAAACTTTCTTTGGCTTCACTTTGGGTTATTGAGGTGAGGAACGCTACTGAATTCAAGAAACAGCTCATGGCAAAACAGGAAGGTGGTGTCAGCACTGTCAGATTACATCTTTGGGAACAATCACATCACGAGTCACGTCTTCGCTGAAGGTGAAAAGAACCTGAAATGTTTATTTTATCCGTTTTGACTAGCCCGCAGCACATTGTGGAAAAAAATGGAACCAAAAGCCCAGCAAAATGTAAAAAATACCACAAAAATAAAAGATAAAAAAAATATCTACATACTAGTAAATACTGACAAGTAATGAAAGCGTCGTGCTTAAATATACATACATAAATATACAATACATCAATACATACGTGTTAGTTAACATGTCCGTGCGCATCTTTCGATTTTCAGTATGCGGCCCTCTGTGGAAAAGCTTTGGACCTGGTCTACGAAAATGAGTCCAGACTTACTTTTAGGAAGAGTACGATGAAAAAGCAGATGAAATCTGCTTATTTGCGTGTATGCTTGAGGGCCCCCGCTCCACCCACCAAGATGGAGAGACTGTATGCCGTTGTTCTAGGAAACAAAGGTACTTAAACCGATGCACAGAGTGAACCCCCTTCCATGCTTTTGTTTTCTGCATGAAAAACTGTAATTGTGTTTGCCTCTTTGGCTTTCATGAAAGGATTCATTGGACTGACATGACTTCTTACGGGACAAACGGCCTCGGTTAGCATCCGTTTTGGTTAGAGTCGGACGGACGAAAGACGCTAACCAAGGTTCCACTGTGTTTTCTTTTTACATTTCAAGTCCTACCATTTAGCGGACGGCGGAAGCTCAGTAATCAGGAGCTTCCTGAGGTTGCGTGCTGCTTTAGCCCCCCGACCGGCCCTGACGCCTGATCAATGCGTACGATTGGGCGCCTTCCACGCACGCCGTGCAATCAGCGCCTGAATGAGGGAGTGAAGCTACCGGAGAGCACTCATGCACTCCATTTACTGTATTGTGTTGAGGCGGCGTGTCCTTTCACATGCTAATTTTTACCAAAAATCGAGTCCAACGTGTTCCCGTTTCTCAGCAGAACTGAAAGGAGTCGCGGAAGACATTTTTTTTTTTTCAAAATAAAAGCTTCCAACCGCGACTATGATCATCATAATGCGTTCGACGCGTCGCCATCTTTTCCGCCCGCGTCAGTCATGTCGTCTTTTCTGGCACACGCTTGGTTCTGGTCCGTCCAAGTTGTGCTTCTCTGCTCCCTAGCTCCTGACCCCGCAAGCACAGCGGCCCTAAAGACGCTTGAGGGCCACACGGAGTGCAGACCGCGAGAACAAAGATCAGAGAATATAGAATTTAGAAAAAATGAGCTTTTTCATTTTACAAGAACATAAACACCATCATTTTAAATGGAAAAAATGATAATAACTTCAATATACAAATCATCAAAAATGTAGTGAAACATAAAATACAAAGTTCATATATATATTGTAATATATAACAAATATAGAAAGTGAACATATTCTCAATGTGAAGTCATAACATTAATAAAACAAA
The DNA here is from genome assembly GCA_024372805.1 of Oostethus manadensis. NCBI lineage: Eukaryota > Metazoa > Chordata > Actinopteri > Syngnathiformes > Syngnathidae > Oostethus > Oostethus manadensis. Next base: position 284,644 of record QODF01000174.1, read on the forward strand.
GTCATAATTTAGGAGTAAACTCTGCCGTGACCGTAAGGAGGGTGAGAAATAATAATCATTTTAGGTGTAATTAATTATTGTCTCATTATGGGAAAAAAGCCGTCATTTCTAGTCCCGATAAATGCGGTAGAAAATGCGCTAAATTAGGAATAGAAACAAAATATTAGGCAAAGAAAATATAATCACAGCTTGAAGAGGTGGAAAATAACTATTTTAAAAAGTTATGTCATAATATTGCAAAAATCAGGTGGTCATTCAGAAACGAAGACCCAAATAAGGTTGCGCAACGTTACCAAAATATGATGAAACGCATTTGACGTGAAATTAATGTAACAACGTACGGAAAAAAGTCCGAGTTTTCGCGACATCGAGTCATCAGGCTGCAAAATAAAGAGGTCATGTACAAAATATTACACAAATATGTTACACAAACGGGCCGCACGGTGGGAGAGTGGGTAGCACATTGGCCTCACAGTCAGGAGGTTCAGGGTTCGAATCTCCGTGGGGTGTGCGTGGGTTTTTTCCGGGTACTCCGCTTTCCTCCCACATTCCAAAAACATGCATGTTAGCTTCATTGGCCGCTCTAAATTGTCCATTAGAGTGTGAATGTTTGTCTGCCCTGCCATTGGCTGGTCCAGGGTGTGCCCCGCCTCCCGCCCAAAGTCAGCTGGGATAGGCTCCAGCATCCCCGCCACCCTAATGAGGATCAGCGGCGTAGAAAATGAATGAACGCCACACAAATGTTATTGAGAAATATTATTTCCGTGGGAGGGAAAGCAAAGCAAAGAAATGTGTCTTGGGCTTCGCGCCGGAGGTAACGCCGCGCCGGAGGACGCTAAATCAGACGGAGCTTTATCAAGGAGCTTATATCACCTTCTGGCAGGAGAAGAAATACGAGGAGGAAAATATGCCACATCGCAGCCACAACGAGATGCACAAAAACCTTTCCTTTCTCCGGAGTCCCACCCGCAGCGGGCCGGAGTTGCGTTGCTTGCGTGCGCCCAAAGAAGTCACCCGACCGGGGGTCCGATTGACCCGCACGGCTGAGGATGCGGGGAGCGAGAGGCCGGCCGCAAATGTAATTGCATTTTTATTCCCGCCCAATCGGAAGTATTCCTGCTCATCAAGCCGGCGGCGGCGCGGCTGACAAAGCAATAAATAACTTATTGAGCCGCCTGATTCAAGCGGTAAGCGGCGGAAAATAAACACACAAGCAGGGCGGGATTTACGCTTCGAAAACTTACTCCCGTCATGTTTCTGGACTTTTTTCTCCAAGCTAATTGTATGACCTTTATTTTGCCATACAATGATCTATACAACTTCTAAGGAAATAACAGTTTTCTTTCATATTTCAACATTTAATATTACAAGCTCAGACTTTTTTCTCGATACCTTGCAAATTTTCCCATCTATTTTGGATTTATTCTGGTAAAAGTTCAGCTTTTTTCCCCACTTCTGCTGCTGTTCTTTTATTTTGACGATCTTCCCCTAATTATGAATCAATTCCCATAATATTTTTACTTTGCTCTTGTCATGTTCCCCAAATAATTTCAACTTCATGTCTGTGATTGCTTCCCATATTTGGTCTTCTTGTCCTATTTGTGAACACAAGGAATGTTTCCGTCATAATATTATCAATTTATTCCTGTAAAATGTTTCCGTCATAATATTATCAATTTATTCCTGTAAAATGTTTCCGTCATAATATTATCAATTTATTCCTGTAAAATGTTTCCGTCATAATATTATCAATTTATTCCTGTAAAATGTTTCCGTCATAATATTATCAATTTATTCCTGTAAAATGTTTCCGTCATAATATTATCAATTTATTCCTGTAAAATGTTTCCGTCATAATATTATCAATTTATTCCTGTAAAATGTTTCCGTCATAATATTATCAATTTATTCCTGTAAAATGTTTCCGTCATAATATTATCAATTTATTCCTGTAAAATGTTTCCGTCATAATATTATCAATTTATTCCTGTAAAATGTTTCCGTCATAATATTATCAGTTTATTCCTGTAAAATGTTTCCGTCATAATATTATCAGTTTATTCCTGTAAAATGTTTCCGTCATAATATTATCAATTTATTCCTGTAAAATGTTTCCGTCATAATATTATCAATTTATTCCTGTAAAATGTTTCCGTCATAATATTATCAATTTATTCCTGTAAAATGTTTCCGTCATAATATTATCAGTTTATTCCTGTAAAATGTTTCCGTCATAATATTATCAGTTTATTCCTGTAAAATGTTTCCGTCATAATATTATCAGTTTATTCCTGTAAAACGTTTCCGTCATAATATTATCAATTTATTCCTGTAAAATTGGGACTAGAAAATTCACATTTTGCACCGTCGGATCTCAAGCAGGTTCTAAGTAGAACTTCAAATGATTGCAAAGAAGCATTCGAAAAACCTGAAACCCCCCAAAACAAAAATAAAACGTAAAAAAAGGAGTGAGTATCTGGGCATGCTTGATGCCAGTCTTTCCAGGAGGCTACTGGGAATGTTGCTCCAGCTTCCGAATGTTCTCCACTGGATTTAGATGAGGGGAACACGCAGGATGAGCTTCTTCCTCTGAAAGAAGTCCTTTGTGAGGTGTTGGAAAAGCCCATCATTACCACCCAGACCAGGATCAGGACCTTCAGTCTTGAGGGATGCCCCCTGCAACATCTCCACATAGCCGGCTGCCGTTTGACGCCCCTGCGCAAACTGAAGCTCCAGTCTTCAATTGAAGGATTGAAGGGTCTCCTTGTCATGCCAGTAACGTTGGTAGCCATCAGGAGCGTCAAAAGAGAAGAAAACTTTCTTCCACCTTTCAATGTCCCGCGTTTGCTGCTCTCCTTGTAATTCCAAACCAGCTTTGGGTTTTTTTTCGTCTTAAAAGTCTTCTCTGGCAGATGACGTCTGATGGTTATTGGACTCCACTTGGCACCAGTAACAACCTTCATTCGGGCCCAGGATGGTCTTGACGGACAGCCAACGGGTCATTTTTTGGGGTGCACCACTTGAGCCTCAGGGTGGTGAAGAAGTTAGAAATGAGTGTCTTTCCGCTGAGGCTCCGCTTATGCAGCTCAACAACCAAACAAAGAGAGAAAGCTCTTTTGCCTAGGCCATCAAGAGGGTGTGAATAGGCGGCACCGAATCACATCCAGCCCACGTTTTTGCCAAGCTTGTCGACGTTTGCCCATTTCCCTTTGATGCAATGGACCGCTTTTTTCTCGCACTCCCGTTGCGGCTTTTTGCATTTCGAAGCTCTGCTCAGAACCCCCACAGTGCAAAATGTACATTCTCGCCATTTTCCACCGCTCGTCAGATTTGGAGCAGGAGTGTATAATTCCTAAGTAGACGATGCACAAACGCGGGATCTGCTCTGCCGGGAAAACGCATGAACCGGCGGTGCGCATGAACTTCCTGCCATCTGACTAATCGTCGCACCTCGGCAGACAATTAGCAGGAGTGCATCCCACCCGCGAAGCCCGAATGACCTTCTGTCATCGGGCTTTTACGCGCCGGCTAATGAAAGATAATTACAAACAAATCGGGACGGAGGACGAGATCTTTCAACCGGCGCATGTGCACAAGGCGCACATCTGTCGCCGTGGAGTGCAACGCCTGCAGGGAGAGCCGGCGCCGAAAGACACCAGGTCATCTAATTCCTTAGAGCCCTCTAGGCATGAAATAACACCCCTATAGTTATTTGTCACTCATATTACTCAACAGAGCAGGCGGAAAAGGCAAAAATGAGCCACAAATAAGACTTGCGCTCGCGGGTGCCGCAGTAAATGTGTTTTCCGTGCGGCAGACAGGAAGTGACGTTGGGGGTTTTAGCTTGCTGTGGGTGCTACTATGTTCCTATTATTGTGCCTGCTGTGAGGTAAGTCTCATGGCAATAAAAGCCTGTGGTTTGGGCTATCTAGTATGGTGCTTGTCTCGCTGACTAATTGCGGACACGTAGCGACCGATTTACAAAACTACGTTCCCAATCTGAACGCGTCTTCTTAATGCTTTTTAATTGTTATTGGATTTGATTTTCTTCATATGTTTTTATTTCATTTGTTCTTGCATTACAATGTGTATTTTTGTGCCTGACAATAGGCAAAAAATCCCTTCAGTGGACTTCAATATGTTTATTTTTGGACTAATACTTTGAATGTGGGCTTACTTTGTAGCTGGTTCTATTCCAGCATCAAGGCTACTTTTCGAGCGGGCTACCAATACGCTACTGTTTGCTGTTCTGTATGCAAAAAGGGCTTGCCCTGATCCTGACTTCCTGATCCAGTTTGCTGCAAGCAAACAGTTACCAGTAGGTGCAGTAGATTCTCAGGAAACAAACAAGACCCAGCATTGATGATATGCACGCTCGCAAGGCTGCGCTATTGGCCAATTAGTTGTGTTCAAAAAATAGCAAGGTCTGCCCTCAAATTTGGTGGCACCTTCCACGTTTCTTGCTTTCGCTTCACAAACAGCATTTTGGATGTCACCTCACTAGTTCTCCATTGGATGAAGGTCCAGGGATTGGCCTGGACCTTCCATAACATGAATTTTGTTGCTTCGGAACCAAGATGTTGCTGGTCTACTAGTGTGTTTGGGGTGATTGTCTTGCTGCACGTCCTCTTCAGCATAATCAAGTACTCGGACACATGCAAAGTGATCCGAGATCCCTGCTGCGGGATAAATAGCAGGAGGAACACGCCCATATCAGGACGCTTCACTGTCTTCATTGTGTACTGTGGCTTTGGGGGTCGTCTCACAAACTTTCTCATATTATGTCTTTTTTATTTTTGAATTTTTAAACTTAAAATACATTTTCTCTCACAATAAATCATAAAATTGTGATTTTTTTCTCAGTGGGTAACATTTTTCACGTGATGTTATAAATAATTGATTTGTAGACATTTCCAACTATTTCTTCTTGGATATTTTCTTCTTATAATTCTCACTTTATTCCCATAAGACTTTGATTTTCTTTACAATTTCAACTTTACTGTGTGCTACTAGAATGAAAATTCCCCCCAATATTCCGTGTTGCTCAATTTTTGTCTCTATATTTTGACTTTATTCCCATATAATTATCACTTTTTCCGCTACCTAGTTTTCCAAAAGTGACAATTGTGTTTTTAAAATTATTAAAGCTTTTAATAAAACAAAAAAAAAGTTTTTTTCTTAAATATTTCAAATTTTATGCTACATAAATTACATAAGTTTTTTGTTGTAAAATTCTAACTTTTTGTCTTTACATTTTGACTTTATATTTGCAAAATGTTCTATTTTTGCTTTTTTTTAGCTTTTCTTGTTGGGTAGTGTTTTAAGAAAGCCAATAAAGCGGGCAAACATCGGACCTGTAGAAGGATGCCTTCTGGCGAGTAAACGAGGAAGCGTCTCCCGACTTGCTCTAAGCTGCTCACAAACGTCACATTCTGCTGCAAAATGTCCGTTTTTTATGGCTTCCCTCTGAAGGTTTAGCGCCGGTGTCAGTTTTTCTTTCACGGATAACAAGGAAACCCAGCCTGACAGAAAGTAATAAGGAGATAAAGAGGCGAAGGTGAAACGTAACACAGCTTCTCGGGCGCATTTGAAAATTCCGGCGTTCCACCTCAGCCTGCCACCTGGAAGCCACGGAGAGCAAAAACATCTCATTGGATTTAAAACGACTCGTTTGGTCTGTCATGACGGGCGCGCACACACCTCAAACAAGGCCAGGAATTCTGCTCCAAAGGCGGAAGTGCCGAGTTAAAGCTGGCGAGCGAACGCTGGACTTTCTCGGTGTGCGTGCGGGTGTGTGTGTGTGTGTGTGTGTGTGCGGGTGCGTGTCTGGTAAATTGCCTGTCTGTAGATATTTCCTGCTCATACTTTATTCAGAGCCGGAGTAAGGAGAGAGAGAGTTCGTGTTCTCTGAGCTGGAAAAACTCTCAATCATATTTAATGGGATTATTTATTCAAAGGCTGTCATGACATGATGGGAGCACGTGCCGGGCCGAGTGTGTGTGTGTGTGTGTGTTTCCCCAAGATGGAGTACATGGTAGCGTCTCATAGTGCTGCACTTCATAGTTTTATCGATTGCGTACGTTGACTGCATGCAATTCCGCCTCCCGCCAGGGGGCGCAGCGCTTGATCCCGCATACAAATGCCTGCCACGAGTGGAGGATGTACCTTTTCAGAATTACATTTGTTTGGTGGTGGACTACGGTCCATTATTAGTCCAAACATAGTGAAATGATGGTCACAACGTGTTGAGACACTACCTTACACTACATTATCTTAGTCGCAAAGTCAACAATCGCCTGCCTGACAAGATAGAATGAAAAAAAAAAGTTCTCCTCCCATTCCGGGCGGAAGTGGTACATTTTTGGCTTCTTACGTTTAGAAGGAATTTGAGGCTAACTGGTTAGCTCGCTAGCCTGCTTGCTAGGGGCCATCTTGAGTCAATGCAGCAAAGGAGTCACACAATGTGATGGAAACAGAGAATGACAAGAGTCTAAAGGTGAGTATAGGGCTGTTATTTCATGTCTACAAGGCTTTAACAATTAAAAAAACATATTTAGGAAAGTCTGGTCTTTGGCCAGGTCTTCGGCCAAATCTAGTTCTGGGGTAGGGTGAGGAGCTCAGACTAGAGGAGCCAGTTGAGGACGCCTTCCTGGTGAGGTGTTCTGGGCATGCCCAGCTGGGAGAAACCCGGGACAGACCTAGGACATCCCAGACCTAAACATCCGTAAGGTGACTTCTGAACTGTTTGACCTTCAGAGGCGACCAAACCTTACGAACGCTGAGAGCAATCTGTGATTGATTTGTAAATAACGTCTGGAACGCAGGAGAGTTTCGAGTACGGATGTTGCCGTAGCAACACTTTCTTCCTGAAAAAAATTTAAACAACGGCACTGATCTTGATGCAAATGATGGGTTTTTCAGCTGCTTGTCAATCTAACACATTGTACTTTGACTGACTGGCACCCGATGGTTACAAACTCCGCTCTCCTCCCATTTCTGTCATCTCTTTCACAGACGGACTGGTGTGTGCGTGTGCGTGTGTGTGTGTGTGTCAGTTTGTCAGTCCACTGGCAACAAACAAGATTCCGGGGCAACTCCAAAATGGACATCGGGCTTACTAAAGCAGAATAACACCAAGTAATTGGACCCAACGGTACCGAGTTGTCGGCCACGCCAAGTCGTAAGTCACAATCAGATAAAGGATCAGATTTTTTAAAAGTGTCTGGCAATCTTCCAGTGGGATATACAGTCGATCCCAGATAAAAGCCCTGTTCGCGTGCAATGGGCTTACATGGATTTGGAGCCAGCGCACGGGTTGACTGTGATCTTAAAAGGAAACAGTACCCCTTTTTTTGCCCGTCATCCACAATCCTTAAGTGAGACATGAACACCCGCCTCTCTTTTCTGTCCAACTGCAGACGTAAAAAAAGCCGAAAAACAGCCAAGAGCGCGCATATTTGCTAATGTGGAGGAGCGAGGTGTCACTAACGCGAGTAACGTAGTTCTTTGGTGTAACAAAGTTAACGCCAAAGACAATGTCGCTATAGCTTGGGTAATTTGCATGTCACGATATGTGAACGTTGGCACTTTTTGGAGGTCGTCTAGGAGGCTTTACAGGCGGAATAGTTGAGTCCCATTACGTGCATTCTTGGCTGCCTCTTGTTTTTTCTGCCTGTAAAGAGTAACGCATGTGTGTTCACGCCTGGCACGAGGATTGTGGATGATGGGAAAAAGTCGTACAAATGTTCGTGTGAAGCACATCTCCTCACACCGCGGTGCAGAGGCGGCCTCCTCGTCAGCATCATCACGATGGGAGCCCGAGGCCTCTCAAACACGACGCAACTTATTTCAAGCACACAAAGGAAAGGTACTTGGCTAGAATTCTTACAAGTAGAACATTGTTCTTGTGAGGTGAACAATATAAAGAAATAAGAAGTTGGTCCCAACGCATATCTAGTCACCTGTTCTCATTACACGGTAAGAATGAAGCCAAAAGTTCCACTGATCCACTGTAAGCATTCAGGATGGTATCGGCGATACCGGTCCGATACTTAGTGCAAATTCACCTAATGTGTCTGGTAAATAAAAAAAGTTGTGTATTGCGTATGATGGCGTGAAGAATACAAGCCACCTCATGAACTTATTAAGGCAATAAGATTTTTATTTAGACAGATTGGGAATCTACCCTAATTTCCGACCTTAGAAGACGCTACTTTTTTCTTAAACTTTGAACCCTGTGGCTCATACAGCTAGTTTACGTCGCGTGCTTTGTGTCATCTTACAAAGCACGCTAAAATCCTCACACAGCAACTTAACACTCATAAGGTAGCTAAAAGACACAGTATACAAGACAGGTAGCATTATAAAAGAAAAAACAGCTTCCCGGCAAAGCAGTTCATTCAGCTGCTTTGCTTCTATTGGCTGCCTGTGTCCACCACAAGGACTGGGACCAGTTTGAGTCATAATGACACTAGCACTGTCTGTTTCTCGGCATCTACGTATGGATCTATGTATCTAGGCTTGGGCCTGGAGAGCAACAATGGGGACCGCGACTAACATTTCCATTCTCCTGGGATCCTTTTGCATTTTTACATTTTGATTCCTAGGTTGGATGCCCACCTCAGCGTCCGGATGAAATAGCCACACACGCCAACAAAGAAGATCTTTGATGCACAACGAAAACCATGCAAACTTTTATGATCCTTACTAGAGCAAGAATCGTTCAGAATTAAAACTACTAGGGATGTCCTGATCCAATCTTCCGGATCGGTACCGACTGCCCATCAGCGGTGTTCTGAAGATCGAAAAAGATCCACTTCCGCCACGAGATCGGGCCCATCCGGTTGCCGTAAACCTGGGTCACGCTCCAACATGGTAGGTGGGGTAAATGCGACTCAGCGCTGGTTGCCAATCACCACGCAGCCCTGGGTGCTGTGGTGAAGTTACTGGACGCTGGATGTTCGGCACTGTACCTCCATTGCTCCCTCGCTGTGCCCGGACTGCTCCGTCATGGTTCCAAAATTCCTCGTGAGAATGGCCGTTTATTTGCCTGTCGACACAGAAGACTCGCTCCTTCGACACGACGGTCCGCTTGCTTGTTCCTTCTTCTACGCACTTGACTCCAGATATTGTTTTTAGCTTTGCGACATCGTGCAATCATTTCCGGGGAGTACATTGTGGTTGTCTACCACTATGAGTTCATTCCTCCCTCCTAAAATCCCAAAGGCTTTTACTTGCCTTAGGATGTACCTTTTGGGTTTTTTGCCACTAACTGCCGTGCGCCACTTTCTGCATGACGTTGACGTGAGAGCGTTGTGCACCGTGCGTGACTCTCAGCCTCCTCCATCACTGGGCCCGTTCCGTTATTGGTCTTGTCCCTACGCCGTATCCCACCTAGTCACTCCATCCCCAGCTCCTCTTTTTGGACGCCCGCTTCCTCCGGGGCAAAGATTTTACAGCTCACTTTGTCTCCCCGTCTGTCCTCGCCTGTGCTGCCATCCGTCTGTCCGGCCCTCTCAGCGGGGCTCTTAATGATGCGGGTTCCTCGTACGTTCTTCGCCTTGAAACAAGCCTTTACAAGCACGCATCGGTTCATCTCAAACCCTTGAATTATGACGCCGCTGTCGCAACGACGGCCTCCAGTGCACGGGAGCGTCATAAATGGCGTCTGTATGCAAAGCTGCAAAGCGGGAGGGTGGAAACGCTGACGAATAGTTGCAGAGGAACATCACACTGACTGGGAAGGAAGAGAAACATGTCAGATAAAGGTTGACGAATGTCAGGGGGAGGAGGAGGAGGGGGAAAAATGCTGAAACGTCCACATTTTCCTATTTAACACCTTTCTGCTGCCGAGCGCGGAAGCACGTTCACACGTCATTGACCTCAATGCGGCTAAAGAGCGAGGAGAGGAGACGGCCGCGAGTGGGAGGCGGTGGCGTCGGGGTATCGCTGCTGCTCGCCGGGAAGAGAAGGCACGGTTTGCGTAACTGTGACAAAGTCACCGGCCTCAGACGAGCGGCGAAGTCAACGCCAGGTTTACTCCCGTACGCGCACGAGCGGGCGTCCGTCGTGTTTGTGGCACGTTCGTGTGGACATTTTGTCTGCCTTTCTCTCATCGCCCAAAATAAAACAACGCCTAACAAGCGCATTCGGCAGGGTCCTGGAGCGGGGGCGGGCCGACGTCTGGACTTTCTTGCTCACGGTGCAACACAACAAAAACAACACGGAAAGCTGAGGCATAGACACAACGATACACTTCTACTGCTACGCGGGTGATCAACAACAACTGAGCGCTAAACGTGACATTTAAACTTCAAACTGCTATTTCCACATGCCCGCAAGGCATGCTGGGCAATCCAGTGGCAACAACAACATGAACTACGAACAATAAAACATCGGATCCCAAGAGTATGTAAAAACCCCTCCTTGTTTACTTTTCTGACAACCTCCTCAACATATTTTGCAAGCCAGCAAAAATGCGACAAAAACAGCAAAATGTTGGGACAAAGACTACCACAAGCTACCCAGCATGCCTTGAGGCAGAAATATTTGGGTGGGTACTGTGCACAGATATTTATTTATTTGCAAGTAGGTAGATTACTTAACAATATAAAAAATATACTGTTCTTGGAAATGCCTGGCGGGCCGGATAAAGGCGCTTGGCAGGCCCGATGTGGCTCTTGGGACGCAATTTGCCCACCGCTGTCCTAGAGCGTGCATGGGAACTTGCCCAACCAGTCCACATGGGTTTTGTGGACCTGGAGAAGGCATTGAAACATGTTCCTTGAGGGGAGCACTCTGGGACTACGGATCACCTAAATCAGGTGGTTCGGTCTCGTATGACCGGTGTCTGGCGGGAGAATCAGCAAGCGGTGGAAATGAGTTTTCTCCGTAGGGTGGCTGAGCTCACCCTCGGTGTAAGGTGAGAAGCATCTGGGAGAAACATGATGGCGAGACTACGTCTCTCAGCTGGCCCGGGAACGCCTCGGGGAACGCCTCGGGATCCGCCGGGAAGGGCTGGCCGAAGTAGCGGGAGATGGGGAAGTCCGGGCTTCGGCTTCCCTGCTTAGGCTGCTGCCCCCGGCGACCCGACCTCGGATAAGAAGATGGAAGTATGGAAGAAGCACATTATACTTGACAATCCTGAATACAGCTCAAAAGGATGAAAAGGCGGACTGGAAGTGATAAGAGCCTGGTAGAGAACATCCTTCCTGGGTGCATCTCGCTCCGTTATTCAATTTGTGACAGGAAAAGGGAAAGGATTAGTGCTTAACTTCCTGGAGGCTTGTTGTACACTGGTGCCTACATTCTGCTGGTATTATTTCCTGCTCCGAATCCTGGATTATGCCTGGAACTACACCACTTTGGGCAGCACAAGTGTCCACTTTGCTTTTTTTCTTTTTAATGGAAGCGCGTCACTCACTGACTGCAGTCCACGTCGTGGGCACACGAACTTGAGGAGGGTCGGAATACTAGGGCGCAGGCTCTTCGGGTCGTCTACATGCAGCTCGCAGAGAAAGAGCCCTCTTTTGAGGACCAGAGGTGTTTTGCATCCCGTAGTGTGTGAATGTGAATATCATAACCTAATAAATCGTCAATGTCATCGTTTCATCGCCTGTAGTGTAAACAAACCACCGTAAAAAAACATAGTAAAGGACTTTTTGCTACTAAAATGACATTTTTTCCACATCATTTTATGGTAATCTTGGAAAAATGCATCTTATTCTGGTTAGATTACAACATTTTCCTCCGAGCATTCTAACTGTATTCTTGGAAAATGTCGGCTGTTTTAAAATTTTCCAGCTGTTATTTCTGTAAATGCTCTTCCTGTAATTATGACTTGAAAGGATAATATTTTGACTTTATTTTTGTAATATTACTTTTTCTGCCACCTAATTTCCTAATTTTCCTTATGCTGCTAAAATTACATTATTTTCCCCCTCATAATATTATGTTAATCTTGTAAAATTAGCTTTAGCATTAGCCTAGCATTTTAACTGTATTCTTGGAAAATTGTGGAGGGTTTATTTTTTTCTGCAGTTTATTTTTTTAATTTTCCAACCATTTCAACTTTATTCTTGTAAGTGCTCTTCCAGAAAGTATGACTTTAAAGGATAATATTTTGACTTTATTCTCGTAACATAACTTTTTCTGCCACCTAATTTTCCAAAAATGTCACCTTTATTAAAAACCAAAAAAACCAAGAATGTCTTATTTTCATACTTCAACTTTATGCTACTAAATTATAGTTATTTATCCTCTTAATATTTTCATCTTAAATTATTTTGAACTTAGGGGCTGCAGGCCAGTAAAAAAACAGTCGCCGGCCCCAAACGACCCACGGGCTGCACCCTGCATGGAAAGAGCAGACAAGCCAGTCGGGCTTACTAAAAGTACTTTTAAGAAAAACAAAAAACACTCCTGTGGGAGCTCTGGGACCTAAAGCTGTTGAAAAAGCTCTAAGATGGCTGAGGTAGCATCCATCCATCCATATAATAAAGCGGAGCATTATTATGGCTGTAAATAGGGAATGTTCCGCCACGGAGCAGGTGTATCTGCTGTATTGAGGTCTTATTTACCGCACTCTAATAGCCACGGAGAGCAGCAAGGTCACTGATTAGAACTGCTTATTGTTTTGCATTTTCCCCGCGTGGGTGAGAGGTTACGCCTCATAAAACGTCCATCGCGCTCTATGTAGATGAGCGCCGCCATACGGGTCCATCCCGCAGCCAATGCATGCGTACTAAACACACAGCGCTAATCTCTGCATCTTCGTCAAACACGTGCGCGCTCTAATCACGCTTTCATGTTCTTTTTGCTGACGGTGGTGGGGGGGGGGACCATATCCAGGATGTGTCTGCCGCTTCTGACTGATGAGGATAAATTGGAAGTCCATCGGTTGTGTGTGTGTGTGTGTGTGTTTGGGGGTGTGGGTGTGGGTGTGTGTGTGTGTGTGTGTGTGTAGTGCTACGCGCGAGGCGGGTGTGGTGGGGGGGGGCACTGTACTGCCTTCAGATGTTTGCTGATTATCTCTGCTCGGCCTCCTCCTTCTCCGGCCGCCTCCCGCTAAATGGAAGCTGTGTGTCTGTCGTTGGAAAGCCAGTCACATCCCGCACCCTCTTTCTGTCTCTCGCTCGCTCTATTCCGTTTCTCTCACCAATACCTTCCCGGCTGGCTCCTCGCCACTCCCAAACCTGCACCCGGCCTTCCCGCAAGGCTGACAAGAGTGCGTGTGTTTGTCCAAGCATGGATGAAATAGGAGCTGCTAAATAGGAAAGCTGGCTTCTGTTCTGATGTCATATCGCTCCTGCACGGAGGACCGCATCCACCGGGCAAGACAAGTAGCTGCAGGTCAGAGCTTCTGTGCTATTATTCTGCGTTGCATTTGCCACCCCCCCCACACACACACACATTCAGGCTTCAGCGACTTTAAACCTTGCACAGGCTGACAGAAGTTCCTGCCTCCAAATTACATTCCAATGGCTTCATAAATCTGCTGCCTCCTCCTCGCCGACGCTCCACACCCCCCTCTTCCCGGGCCGTGCTTCTTTCACCCTCGTCCCGCCCCCTTTTTTACTTTCTTTTTTACAGCAGGCAGCCTTCATTTGCCCTGCGTGAACCTTTAGCACCGCTCCTCCTCCCCTCCTCCCTTCGACCATCACTTGTTTTCTTGCCCCCCCCCTTCACCCCCGGTTTCCCTTCTACGCCGCGTCTTTCCGCCGCCAGCTCCGTAAATGAGAAACAGGGGATGTTACGTGTGCGGGTTAGCTAAACAGTCTCGCTCACGCGTCTAAATCCATACAAACACACCTACACTAACTCTGATGTATGGTCATCAGATCAGGGCAGACGGGGGGAGGCTCGGCTGCAGGAGATCATCCACATTCTAACAGCAGACCTCCAAAATCCTGTCTCTGTTAATGGGGCACCCATACAACAAAATCCTCAGATTAGGGCAGACAAGACCACCGTGGCATCACACCGGCTGCTCGGAGCGTGCGCCTGAATACAGTGCACCTTGCTGGGCCACAGCAGGTGGCTCCTCCTGCTCCTGGTTCCCCTGATAGGGATGTGGTGGTAGTAATATTTGTGCACAAACTACACTTAAGTCTAGACTTGGTAAAGTAGATATCAGTACCATATCAGTCTTGAGAAGCAGAAAGTTAGCAGTATGGTTTTGAAAGGACTAATAATATTATACAATATTGTGATATCTGTATTTGGGACCTCCCCGAACAGAAAAGCGGGTACACTTGGACAAATTCTGCTATGAACACAAACGAGTAGACACTAACGTGCGCGCGCACGGGCGGATTTAATGAGGAGGTTCATTCTACAAAACGGCGCCTTCAGGTGAAATAATTGCAAATATTTGGCCCCGGCGGCCGCTCGGATTGCACCCGGGCCGCTCGCCTTTATGGGCCGTGACGGGCCTCGAACGCTCAACCCATCACCCCGGCTGGCGTTTTTAACTGCTCCTGGGCTGCGGGCCGCCGCCACATGCTGCGAGCTGGCGGCCATGATATGCATAAGCACACGTTGCAGACACGGACGTGCGCATTAATACTAAGAAACACGAGCGGAAGGCCGGCAGAGAACAATCGGGCCGCCTGACAACGGCGCTCTGAGGAACTCTCTCGCCTGTTTTAATATTCAGCGGCGTGGAGGCGGAGAGCGCGGGCGTCAGCGGGGACGCGTGCTCATCAACCTCGCTAACACCGGGGTTAGACAGCCGCGTGATTACAGAGAGCTCGGAATTCAGTCCCGCTATGAATCCCTGGCTCCTACTCCCCTCGCTTCCTGTCTCCTAGCTCCCTACATTTGCCAAGCATCGCAGCTGTCACTTCCCTTCCCCGACTGCCTGGCGGAGCGAAGCTTTGATGGAGAATTAATACAGTTCCTTTCCCCGCCGCTGTCTATTAGAATGTTTCGAGTCTGCGCCGGTGCAAAGAGAAGGTCATCCGGGGGGGCGACGAAGAAGCACCTGTAGCACCTCCTCCTCTTGTGTGTTCGACAAAGAACCGCTCCGCCTGAACTGCCTGCCAGACGCCAGCCCTTCAGTGATGTGTTTATTATTGTCTCGCGTTTTGCTTTTTTACTTTTTTAACAACTCCCCGATATCAGGCTATTGGTCGGCCAACTATGGCGCACCCCTGACTTAAAGATGAACTAACAACCCACGCGTCTGACTGCAGCCATTTATCTTCAAGCCAGCGCTCGATTAACAACGCAAAATTGTTCAAGGTCGCTCATTAGACACACAACAGGCCCATTAGAAGGGGAAGCGACACACAACCCTAACATCAGCCATGCTGCAGACGCGTAACAGACGAGAGAAATACAGAGAGAGAACCCCAAGAGCCGCAAAATAGCATTCAATATTAAGAAACAGATTTTCATACAGACAGAGCATAGAAAACCACTTTAGGACTTTCTACATGCGGGTATTAACATGATTAGAGCACAGCAGACATGAAATAACACCCCTATAGACACTCCTGTTATTTTTTTTGTAGCTTTTATTTGATTTACTTTATGGAAAATGTACCCTCTCTTTTCTGATTTCAAAGATGCTACAAACAGTGACAGCCTTGATGGCTACAGATAGCTAGCGTAGTAAGATAGCCCGCTAACTAGCTACGCTCTCTTGTTTATACAGCCTCAACTTAGGAAAGTGTTTCAAAAAGATTGGCTGAAAAGGACAAAGAAGTCAAAAATGTACCACTTCCACACAGAATGAGAGGAGAACCTTCCCCCCCCCCCTTTACATTCCCCCACACATGTTTTGCCCCCAGTCTCCTATGCAATGTGAAGACGTTGAAAATTGGGCTGAGTTCAGTGTGACTGCTTTGTAACGGTAGAGAGATGAAAAGAGAGTGTACAGATTTGCTCTTTCTGCAGAACAAGCGGTAAAAGATGGACGCCGGAAGCCGCAGCGACGGCGGCATGTAGCGCACGAGTGATTTGTGTCCCCCGGCAGTGAGAGGCTGTCTCCGTTAGACGGGGCAAGTGAAGAGCGGACGGGGGCGGGGTCAAAAAGGCTATTGCCAACAGCGCTCGTGAGGAACGGCTCTTTTTCATTCTCGCCCGCGCTTTCCAACTAACGTCCGAGCGAGTAAATAGAAGGCGGGCAGAGTTTCGGGGCGCGGCCGTCGTCTTTTAATATCAGAGAAGAGAGGCTACATTTTCCCCTGCCAAAAGCTATCAGGCTGTGATGCGGGCTGTCATGCAGAATGTGCAAAGATGCCTTTTATTACAAAGATTCCGCTTTGGGACAGGCCCGCCACCCTTTTGGGCTGAGGGAGCCCTAAACAGCAACATTTTCAAATGTGTTCTGTGTTTTTGGGAAAGTGAATGCAGCTAAAAGTGAGCCAACCCAAGTCTCTGAATTGGATTGACGTGCGGAGAAGGTTTCATATTTGAAATCTTATTTTTAACGCCGAGATGCCCGCCATGATTTACATGTCTGCAAAAAAGACATGTTTGATTGTAATATTATGACTTTATTATGACTATATTCCCACAACATAACATTCCAAAAATGACTTTTTATCCAGTTGTTTGTTTCTTAATGTTTGCGACATTTGAAAAATAAAAAATCAACTCTGTGAAATTGTGCCTTTTCCTCTTAACATTTTGACTTTCTACTCGTAAAATTACAGAAATTTTTCCATTTCTGCTTTGGGTTCCTCAAAGTTACCAATTTTTTCAACTTC
>QODF01000174.1:302268-318578 GCA_024372805.1 Oostethus manadensis
AGAACAAACAAAATGCAAACAAATACACTTTATGGTGTTTAGAAACTTCTGAGAGGTCACCAAAGGAGCCACACGTGGCTCCCGGGCCCCAGCCTTGTTTCAGAAGCTGCAAGAAGAGTTGGTTGTTCATTTGGAAGAAGAACTTCACCTTCTACCCTCAACTACATCGGGAAAAGCACCATTTTCTGCGCGGTTGTCAGACGAGTGAGGTTTGATAACACGGCAGACGTCTCCCGCGGAAGCCTCCGGTATCCCACGCGCATGAGATGTGACACCAAAGTGTCAGAGAATTTCTTCCAAGCCCTCCTGCAACTCCGCCGCCGCTTCCCGCTTCTTACCCAAACGCTCGGGATGGTAGCTCCCGACTCCCTTCTCTGCTTCACACTGCCTCGAGCTCACGATCTCATCCGGCAAGTTAAAGTGTCACTGAAGGTGACATTTGCTGTTCATACACGGAAAATGAGTGCGGTGGGTTGCAAAGCGGCGCCGCTTTCACGCAGACGCGCCACATAAATCTGTCAGCCCACCTGGGCCTTCTGTAGAGAATTCCGTGAAGCTTCGCGCGATCCGACTAGACGCGTCGGGACCGCGTCCGCTGCGACGTATCCAATACTTGCGTGACACAGAACGGCAAGAGGGGAACGCTTTAAGGCTGTACTGTTAGGGAAGCCGAACGCTTGAACAAGAACTGTATAGGAAGAACACAACCACTCCTATTAGTAGGAAAAAGCGTCCGCTCTTCATCTTCTGACGCTCATCTCCGGTGACGCTCCGCACGGCGGTGACCTCTTTTGTGTTATCCGTGTAGGAAAAAGCACGACGCACCCGCATTTAATCCCGTCGTTTCGCCAAACCGAGCACTCGCTAAGTACGTTGTTGTCAAAAGCGACATTAAGTGCGGGCCTTCTTTTGGAATGTCTGCGCCTAAAATCTGACTTATTATTTTCTATTATTGCGCTACAAATTGGGAGTGAACAGTTATGTATTATTTATTCTATTTTGTATTTTTCCCTCCTTATCTTTCATTGTTTTATTCACTATCTGTCCATGTAAAATCTATATCTGTGTCATTTGGTTCATTCCCATTTGCTTCCTGATTTTTTCACACACGGCAACATTAGTCTGACTAGACAGGGCAAGACTATACCAGTCCTGCCCTGTCTAGGTAGGACTGTCTTATTTAGTCATCTGAGCAGGCTTCATTGGTTTATGCTTAACTACTTGGTAGGACAGCTGACTTCTGCCTATACATGGCAAGACTAAAGCTGTCCCTGGCAAGCTTTGACAATTCACGCTCAAAGACTAGGTAGGTCATCTGTGTTCTTCCTAGACATGGGAAGACTAACACTGTCTTACTTAGTCATCTGAGCAGGCTTCATTGGTTTATGCTCAACTACTTGGTAGGACAGCTGACTTCTGCCTATACACGGCAAGACTAAAGCTGTCTTATTTAGTCATCTGAGCAGGCTTCATTGGTTTATGCTTAACTACTTGGTAGGACAGCTGACTTCTGCCTATACACGGCAAGACTAAAGCTGTCCCTGGCAAGCTTTGACAATTCACGCTCAAAGACTAGGTAGGTCATCTGTGTTCTTCCTAGACATGGGAAGACTAACGCTGTCTTACTTAGTCATATGAGCAGGCTTCATTGGTTTATGCTTAACTACTTGGTAGGACAGCTGACATCTGCCTATACACGGCAAGACTAAAGCTGTCCCTGGCAAGCTTTGACCGTTCTTGCTCAAAGACTAGGTAGGACAGCTGTTCTGACAAGGCAGGACAAGTCCAAAGCTGTCCTATTCGGTCATCGTGCGGGCATGCTTCCCCGAGTCATGCTCAATGGCTTGCGGTCCGATTCTGAACTGTCCGGTGGACAAGCTGGAATGGTGTGAGAGCAGGATGACAGATGCTGATGGACTGAACGGTTCCGTCACTGCAAAGCAGTCGGGGTGCAAATCAAAGCTTGTTAGTCCAGCCTGCGTGGCAAGACGGCGCTGGTTCAGCCTGGCCGGGCCGCCGCGGCCGCAAACATGATCCGGTTCACGGTGCCACAAACTAATGAGGTTGTTTTACAAAACGGGCATTTCAACCGCACTCCTTTCCATTCCCGGATGAAAGTATCGCTTAACCACGTTCCTCCAAGCACGGCCACAAAAGGAGGGCTCTAGTCGTGTCAGGCAGACGTCGGGATAACGTCCCGGCAGGCCATGCGGGCCGCCCGTTCCCGGGACGGCGAAGGCAGCCGAGCGGCTAATGGCCTCGATGAGTCTGTCTCTGTTGCTCGCTATTCCCGACGAGGACTTTGTCTCGCGAAAGCCGGCGCTCACCCGGGACTTTCATTCCGCCCTCAAAAGGTGCTTAATGAAAACGCCGGCGCTTTGTTTTGGGAAAAAGCAAAAAGCTCCGAAACTCGGGATTTTTTATTTACACAAATACGGCGCTGACCTTCAGGAAATAGTTTCAATTCATTTCCAACGCTGTGCTTAATGAGGCGGGATGATTACTCAGCCCGCGTTTTGTTCCACCTGACACATCTGACACGCATCTGAGCAAGGCTGATATGAAGTTTGGGTTTTTACCGAGGTGGGACTTAACTTACACCGAAGCAGCTGGGGAGTCCGGACGCTTTCCAGCGGGAAAAATAAAAGGACGCTTTTGTACCCTGCTCGAAAAAATGAGAGGAGCGCCGTTGAATCCGAGTATAGTAAGCTATCAGTCAAACGTCTGGGATATTGATCTGGTCAGTTGTGTAGCAGAGGGGGTTGTTCATCCGCTTCAGCTGCTTTGTTGTTCATGAAATCAACGAGATGGACCCCAAAACAGGAATGCTTTTCCAGGTTGAGGCCTCTGACTCCTCATCTTTTAGCTGACGGACTTCCTACTGCTGGAGTTTTTCGGCGCCGCCGGGTTGCTCCCCAGACTGTCCAAGAGCTCAGTGATGCCCTGGTCCAGATCTGGGAGGAGATCCGCCAGGACACCATCCGTGGTGTCATTAGGAGGACGCTGTCAGGCATGCGTACGAGCGCGTGGGGCCACTCATCCCAGCTTTGCCATACGAGTGGAAAAACATCGGAACTCTTTTCCTCTACTTTTGGAATGTATTTTTCAAATATTCAATTTTCATGGTAATATTACTTTTTCCTCATGCTGATTTTCCTACAAGGACAACTCTGGTGTTGTTTCTCATACTGTAAGAACTTTGGTTACTAAATACTAATACAGTGGGCTGCTAAAAGGACGTGTTTATTTTGCAGCATTTCTCCTCGTTAGAGCGCGACATTATTCTCTTTTGCCTGTTTTCTCGTAAAATGCTTGCATCTCTGCTGTTGTTTGTGTCATAAACGTTCCAACAATTTGACTACATTTCTTATATTTTGCCCTCATTCGCGTAACATGACTTTTCCCGCAACCTCATTTTTAAAGAATTACAACTTTAGTCATTTTTTCTCTTGATATTGTTATGACTTTAAAAACATGGATAATGCTCTCAGGCTTCATTTCCTCCTAATATTTGGACTTTATTTTTAGTTTTCTCGTTGAATTCGATATTTTATAACGTGCGGCAGCACACCAATAAAACATATCAGACTATTATGACATAAATCTTACAAATGTTATGACTATCATGACATAAATAACAGATAATATAAACTTTTATATTTAATATTTCAATGCCACTAAAATTGAGTTGTTTTTCCTCATAAAATTACAGGGTTATTGTTGCAAAATGAATGATGTTTTTTTTACTTTTATTTTTACAGTTGCTGGATTTTGGTACTCTTTCCTATTTAGATTATTTTTTTCTTTAATATTTAAAAATTATGCCACTAAAAACAACAATACAATACAAAACTCGGGACAGCCCTGATTTCAATAAACAACGGTGGACGTTGTCGGCGGTATTTAGTTATACCTTCGGAAGGTACAATGCCGTAGAAAATAACATTGGATAGACGTTAGAGTAGTCAGTGTACAGCAGTGTAGATTTACTATCTGCTGAAAAGGAGTCAACACAAAGCCTGCTCAACACAAGTGAGTAAATGATGTAGCAGTGCCTTGATCCTCTTGGACCCGAGGTGCACAGATTACTTGATCCTAAGGCTTCCCTCCTTCATCCTAAGCGCTTGTCATCTCGGAAGTGTGTGACAGTGCATGTTGGAATTCACATTTCCCTCAAAGAACCACAGCTCCCCAGTGCTGGCAGCACTCGTGCTCGGCTAACTGACCACGGCTGGTTTCCAGCGGAGAGTAAATCAACACCGCCGTACCAGATGCACACTGACTACTCCAAAGATTAGCCAGGTTTCATTTTGACAGTATTGCAGTGCAGCGTGCAGCGCTCGAGCGCTCCGCAGGTATTTCACGACAGTGTTTCCACAGCGGGGCACGAGGAGGGCCATTTTGTAACGCAATTTGTGGGACATTCACTGGCCGATTAGCAGCGAGTGACTGGGAGTGCAAGCAGGCATCGCGTCATTTAATGAGCATCACGAGCCAAAATATTGAGAGCCCTCACGTCCAACACCAGTTAATGAACTGGGCCGGAACCAATGCAATCTTTATGCATCCTCGTCGTCTCACTAATCACATTAGATTCACTAAGACTTGCTGTTGGTTTCTTTCTTTCCAGGCCTAAAACTCCACAAACATATTTTCAGTCCCTGAGAATCGGTTCTGCAAACGTATCCTTGCAAGGGAACAACGAAGATAGTCTACTGACGGATGGCAGGATAAATCTCCCGCTTATCCCGGTCAGGCTCGAGGGGCGGCAGTCTCAGTGGGGAAGCCTCCTCAACTGGTTGCTCTCCATGAGAAGGAGCAGATGCTCTACTCCCAGTCCGTGGAGCTCCTCGCCCTACTCTATCTTTTAGGGTGAGCTTGTTTCCGCAATCTCCTCCTTTCGGTCACGAGCCAAAGCTCATGACTGTGGATGAGGGTGGGAACCTAGATGGACGGGAACATTGAGGTCAGCTCTTTCTTCACCACGGCGGTCCGGCACCGTGACAGTTACAGTTAGCAGGCAGTTAGCTCAACAGTTAGCTCAACTACTAAGATGCTAACACCTAGCAAGATAGCACTCTGTACCAAAAGTGCCGTGTCTCTATTTACACGTAGACATGAGTAAATTAGCTCAAATACTGAAATGCTAACATTTAGCATGCTAACACCTAGCAAGATTGCACTCTGTACCAAAAGTGCCGTGTCTCTATTTACACGTAGACATGAGTAAATTAGCTCAAATACTAAGATGCTAACAGTCAGCATGCTAACACCTAGCAAGATAGCACTCTGTACCAAAAGTGCCGTGTCTCTATTTACACGTAGACATGAGTAAATTAGCTCAAATACTAAGATGCTAACAATTAGCATGCTAACACCAAGGCAGTGCTATAGCGTCGCTACATCATGTCTTGCTAAAATGCTAATATGCTAAGAGTTAGCGTGTTGGCAACCTAGCTAGATTGCACCCAGCAGCAAAAGTTCATATTTTAGCTAATGTCCTGAGAGACATGGTGTCACAGTGGTGTCAAGTGCTATCTTGCCAGGTGCTAGCATGCGAGCTAACTACCTCGTGTTTAAATTGAGCTTCCCTCACCGGTGAACAAGACCCCGAGGAGGCAAGACCTCGCTACCAACTCAAGAGGGTGCGATCCACTGAATAGCAATCGCGTGGATCACCAAACAACTGAACTTTGTTTTGAAAGTCCCGTTTCCAAACAACGCTACCACCGATGTGACCATATCATGTCTTTCCAGGGACCCGCTGAAGCAAGCACCAGCGAAGTGCTCCTCCAGGACCCCACTTCTGGCAAACGTGGCCCATCGGTGGACTACAACGCCTAGAAACAGAGGGGAAAGAAGCTGTCGAAATCCCCGTCGCTTCCCCACTCAACATCCCGGCTTGCCTTTGACTTACTAGAAGGACCCTTGAGCCCCGCACCGGTCGCCGGGACCGTCTGGCTAACTGACGCCTTCTGGTGTCGGAGGGGTGTGTTCTGAATCCAGCCCGTGGACGCTGGGTGAAGATGACTTGACCTGGCAGGCCTAACAGCCCCCCAGACTCGAGCCTGGCGGTAAGAAAAGCCGAGACGCAAGTGTGGCGGCCCTGAGCCATGCTGGTGTCGCTGCAGCTGGAGCCCCGCGGTAAAGACCATCATCATTCGTCCGAGCCCAGGAAGGTTCCAGGGCCCCGAGGAACCGGGCTGCAGATCTGAACGGGACACTTGGACGTCGCTCACGTAAGACCAGCTGATACTGCGCTCCAAAGCGAAAAGGCTCCGACCCGGCAGGTTAGCAAAGCGACTCTTTCTGCACATCCATCACACCTCCAGTACTGTATACACTTTTACTGGGTTTTGAACCGGGACACCAGTCCAGCCGCATCAGTTTTGTAACCCGGAAGTTGCATTCTGTTAGGCCGACGACGCTGCCGGCACAAAACCAGTAACAGCCAACATTTGGGCTGAGAAATCCAGCAAATGGAGTGTTTTTGTGCTTTCTATAGGACAGAACCAAAGCGGGGTGTCCAGATTTCCTGTTTGAAGGCCCCCGAGTGACAAATGAAAGGATTTGATGTTTTGTAAAGCAGCACGCTAGGAAGTTTACGTTTTATTTTGTTCAAGAAAAGCATGATCCCAAGTTTGGTCTTTAATCTCTTTTTGCAGATTTTTAAATACTTTTTAAAAATTTTTTTTTTTTACTTTTGGTTACTATTTTGGTTTAAAAAAAAAAAAAAATTATATTTGAAAACCCCCGCGGGCTGCACTTTGGACACCCCTGACCTAAATCAAGAAGAGGACGGGGCATTCAATTCACGCATAATTGGGTAGATGTTATTTCCAAATTAATCTAACTTTAGTCAATCATATGGAGTGCATGAGAAAGCGGAAAGGTAGCGCTCTTTGACTACACGGTCATTTATTAACAAGTATATTGCACAATGCAGCAGCAACAGAACCGATGTTGTAATAGCGGAGGGGAGCAAAGCTGCTGGATGCAGACTTCAAATGCATCTGCAGCCATCCCTCGTTTGTTGTGGTTTATTGCTTGCATGATAAGGGAATTTCCATGAAGTAGGATCTGATATTGATCAAAGGAACATTTTCATAATCATAATCTCTACGGATTTTGACATTATTAGAGGCCCGTGTACACCCCACAGTCACTTTTACACTTCCTTGTATTACTGTTTAAGCGGAGGAAAATGGATGGATGGTATTACTGTTTACATTGGACAGTGAGCCTGTCCAATGTACTTATTCTAAACTTGAGGAAGTTTTCAAACCGAGTGGGGAAGAAGGACAAAGAAGCCTTACCACTTCCACACGGAATGGGAGGAGAACTTTTTTTCCCACCTTCGATCTCAGTCATGGCATGTTAGCTTGGCTCTGCTGGTGGTAATCTAACATCACGCCTCATAACAAGAATGATGACCACAAAACTACTTATAACTGCAATCTTTTCTGACTAATAATAAGTCACAGTCATCCACAAAACTGCCATCATTTGTTAATTATTAACAAACAAGCACATTTCCAGTCTTCATTTTCAATCGGCTGAACTAGTCTAGGCCAAAAGGTAGACCAGGCCCTGGGTTGGTCGGGGGTCGCAGGACCATCAGAATGGAACTGACTGACCCGATCTCTGAGGACAGCTCAAGAGGGTCAGGGACAGGAAGAGAGCGCCCCGATGAGACGGGGTGAAAAACAAAGATGGCGGTAAGGAGAGCCACCAAAGGACGGCAAAAATTGGCGGGATAAGCCGAGTGAGGATGTGTAAATGACAAACAAATCCTAGGTAGCGTTATGAGAAGGTGTTAATTAGGTATTTAAAAAGTACCAGGGTGGGTTTTGCCAAGAGAAAAGCAGAAGCGTTGCATGAAAGCATATGTTTGCTGATATTCATAGACCGTTCCCAATACCGTGTGCCTTCCTACCTCGGAAGTCCCTTTTGTGTCCATATGCTCCTTTTAAATCCTGGCAATGCTCGGAATGCTCAGATGGAAGATAAAAACAAACCAAGCTAAAGACTGGGAACAGGCCAAATTCCATGGCTCCATTTCATACCAACCGGTGCTGGTCATTCAAGGAGGCCAAGCAAGCGCATTTTCTTCCGGCTTACATCATAAATGTGTTTATTTGGGTAAATGAAAATTCTACCCCGCTCGTTTTTAACAAAGTCGCTGGGGATCAGTGAAGTCTCAAGTCAGGACGACGGAATAAAAAACATCAGATCATCCGATTGTCATGCAATCTGCCCCATAGACCCCCAGAGATGCCGAGCCTCCGATGGGCGGCACAAATCCCAGCATTTATCCAATGACCGTCCAACTTCGCGCAGTGGAACCCCCGCCCGAGTCAGCAGACGCTCAGCGTCCGACTGCGGGGATGGTGGAGAAGGAAGGGATGTCACTTAAGTAGCTGATTAGGTAGCTGGAATATGAAATGTACAAACAGTAGTTGACGTTTTAGGGGAGTCTTAGAGCGATCGCCACCGATACCATCCCTTCTCTCGCATGGACATATTTCTTTGCAGCAATGCCCCCTCTCCTCCTGTGACCGACAGATCGGCTCTCCGGCCGCCGCCAACAACAACCCCGCAACCAATCCCTCTGTGAGTTCTATTGTCGCCATGTCTTGTTTGCTTTGCATGGATTTAGACTGCAGCTGAGGGGCAAGTTTGCATGGAGCAAGTTCGTATACGGACACGTGCACGCTGGCACATTTGCACAGACAGGAAGGGGGGGGGCGCACGCACTTGCCTTAAGAGGATTTGTTTATCAAATGTGCTGTCAAATCACGTCAGGGGAAAAAAGAAAGGGCTCCAACAACAAGGATAGGCCAACCTGCAATCAACACAGCCTGTTATTCCCGTTCCATAAATAGCTCGCTCTTGGAGGGGGCGTGAGTGGCAGCAGATAATTACGTCTGTATTTTCACGTTATGTGTACCGCCGCTCTTCTTTCAGGCAACATCATCAAACAAGACCGTCATGCTGAGAGACGCCCCCGCCGCCACGTTCCAGGATATTTCGGGCCGGAATAATTTAGAGAAATTTCACAAACAATAATGCAAAGAAAAACAAAAGAGTAGAGCTGCATGATGCATGCCAGCTTCCACGGAGACCAGGGGGCGGGAGTGCTCTGTGAGCACTTTGTGGGAGCATTTCTCCGACCCGTTCACACGGGAACACTCCGAGGAGTTCTGCTTTTTCTCTCTACTCATTTTGGCAAATTGAAAACGATTAGCGTCCACACGCTGCCGGATTATAAACACTTGCATCCAGACGGGAAGGGATGTAACACACGAGGCACGCCTACGTGTGGCGCTGTAGTTGCTTTTTACGCTGGCTCACTTCTGGTCACATGACAGCGATCACGTGACCTTTTTTGCTCCCCCTGT
Organism: Oostethus manadensis; assembly: GCA_024372805.1. Classification (NCBI taxonomy): domain Eukaryota; kingdom Metazoa; phylum Chordata; class Actinopteri; order Syngnathiformes; family Syngnathidae; genus Oostethus; species Oostethus manadensis. Next base: position 311,670 of record QODF01000174.1, read on the forward strand.
AAAGCCGCCTTTTTGTATAAAAATATCATTCCCGGGCACCCAGAACGGCGTTTCCGTGGGGATGAGAGGCCGAAAAGACTTTGACCGCTTTTCCTGTGGCGTCACCCCGATGTTGGCGTGGAGGCCGCGCAGTCACACGCTCCCCGCCGTCGACAGCAATGAATTGGATTTCCTCCTCCCACCAATCATTTGTCCATTTTAGGTTCGTGTCACTCACGCGTTTGCGTTAATCTCGGGAGGGAAAACCGCCACTGACCAATTTTCTCCATCTCTGTCATCCATTTGCCTTCCCTGATTCGGGTAATCTTCCTTCAGCCGCTCACTCCACCTCACGTCTCTCTCCGCGCTAGATTGCCCATTTGTCTTGTGCCCGGGTTGGGCTGACCCAAATAATAACGGACAGCCTCTCCAAAGTATGTTTGGCGATCCAATCCCCGCCTTGTCCGCACCGAAGTGGGAAGAGGAACTTTCCTTTGAATGAACAGAAGACTGCGTCTCAGCCGAGCGCCTTCAGTAGACTTCAGGGAAAACGGCCCGTTTGGGGAATTTTGCCATCGTGCACAATCCTTATGCGAGACACGAACACGTCCTGTTTGGCTGGCTGCAGACATTTGTTTTGCCCAGATGATTGCTTTTTTTCTTGTTTTTTTACCTTGAACTTTGTCATGACAGAATATTGCAAACTTGATGTAGAAGGGAGCTGTGAGGGCAACGGACCTGGAGGGCTGGAAAACCGGATGACCGCTTCTGTTAGCTAGCTAATAGGATACTGACAAGGAAGGACCTTTTCCGGGTAAAAATATAAACGCAGTGGAACCTCAAGATACAATTTTAATTTTTCCGGAGAGGCTTTCGTATCCTGGAAGATTTACCCCGTGAGTGGCCGAGGGCCGTTGCCCTGCGATTGACTGGCGACCAGTCCAGGGTGTACCCCGCCTCTCGCCCAAAGTCTGCTGGGGTAGGCTCCAGCACCCCCGCCACCCTAATGAGGATAAGCGCTACAGAAAATGAATGTTTCCAGCCCTGCCCCAAAACCATTAATGACAACATAATCATCTACATGTGCATGAACGGTAAGAAAGCAGCAGAGGCGAAATCAAATCCGTCAATCAAATCAATAATAATAATGACCCTTTACCTTCCGGGTCGAGCGAGGTGAGCTTGACGAGATAACCGAGAGACCAATGGGAGGGCAGCTTCTTCTTTTTTGGTTTCACGGCGGTTGGCATCCATTACTTTGGCACATCACCGCCACCCAGGGGGCAGGGGGGCAGCTTGGGTGGCGGTGCAGTACGTTCAAAATTCTGGAACACATTTTCCGTTTCACTTTGTATTTTTTTTGTTAAATGGGATCTTCCAAGCCCAAAAATATAAATGAATAATTAAACATTGGACATCAAGAGTGTGTTACCTCTTCCTTGTTTACTTCTCTGACTACCTCAGAAATGCGACGACCACGGCAGGACATTACACAGCATGCGCTGCAACGGGAACGCGTTTTTTGTGGCAGGGTTTTGCGTGTACATATTTGCTTGAGTGCCCACATGGTGCAGTAGCTGTTTCCATGTTAAAGATTTCAAAAAAGAAATGCCCGGTGGGCCGGATTAGGACCTTAGGTGGGCCTGATGTGACCCGCGGGCCGCAGTTTGTCGGCACCTAATTTAGCGCGAGACTGCTCCGTTTTGTAATTCCTCGTAATAAGTTCGACCATTCCTCTTTTGCAATCGTTTTAAAACCAGTTTCCCTCTTCTCTTTTCCAATCAGGAGCTGGGACAGCAAGCAACATGGCAACCGAGAGCATTGCCGAGCTCCGCGATTGGCTCTTCCTGCTCCTCCTGTGCCTCACCTTATTGGCCGAGGTGCTGGAACTGGCAGCGGCGGCAATCGTCTTGGAGACCGGCGAGGGGGAAGAAGGAATAATTTGTCCCTCTGTCTGCCGCTGTGATGAAGGTTTTGTCTACTGCAACGACCGCGGACTCGGTCTTATTCCTCCCCTACCGCTGACGGCCGCCATCCTCTACCTGCAGAGCAATCGGCTGACGAATGGCGGCCTGCCTCAGTCACTGGAGCGCAGCACTTCCATACGAGTGATTTACCTGTACGCCAACCAGTTGGATGAATTCCCCATACACCTCCCACCTTCACTGCGGGAGCTCCACTTGCAGGATAATAATATACGAACCTTACCACGGTCGTCTCTGGCCAAGTTACCGCTACTGGAGCGCTTACACTTGGACGATAATTCAATATCAACAGTGAGCATCCAGGAGCGCGCTTTTTCTGGGACTCCTCGGCTGCGCCTGCTGTTTCTTTCTCGGAACCACCTGTCAAGCATCCCCGCAGGCTTGCCAGCATCCTTGGAGGAGCTGCGATTAGACGACAACAGAATCAACACCATCCCCACGCACGCCTTCCGAGGGCTGTCCTCTTTGCGACGCCTGGTACTGGACGGGAATCTGTTAGCTAACACGCGCATCGCGGACGACACCTTTTCCCGCCTCGCCAATCTGACAGAGCTGTCGCTCGTCAGAAATGCCTTGCAATCCCCGCCAATCAACCTGCCATCAGCTCATCTTGTTCGGCTCCATTTGCAGGATAACGGGATGACCCACATACCGAGAGGATCATTGGACGGGATGCGGCGGCTGCAGAAGCTGGACCTCTCGGGGAACAATCTGACCAGTCTTCCTCGAGGGCTTCTCAAGGACGGTGATAGTCTTGAGTTGTTGCTGCTGCGAGGGAACCCCTGGTACTGTGGTTGCAACTTGCGCTGGCTCCACGCATGGCTGCACAGCTGGGGGGCTGCAGTGACCGTCAGGGGTTTGACCTGTCAGGGGCCTGAGGCGGTGAAAGGCCAGTCCCTTAAAGACCTTACTTATCTGATGGAACAGTGCGAAGGACCACCGGCCGGTCCAGTCACTGGAGTCGGGGTGAATCCATCACAAAAGGATGGAGGAGGTGAAGATAGCGTTGGAGGGGACGGGCAAGATTTGGTTTCAGTTCCCCACGGCAGCACCACCACCAACTCTTTGCTGGTCCCCACACAAGGTTCCCTTTTTACTCTGCGAGCCAAGCGACCAGGTCTGGTTATGCCTCTGCCTGCAGGAGGTGAGGGTCAACCGTCTGGGGAGGCCCTGGTATTGACTGTAAAAGCTCTTTCTTCGGACAGCGTGCTGGTCAGCTGGTTGTGTCCACAGCCGGCACCCTCATTCCGTCTATCCTGGCTGAGGTTGGGATCCAGCGCTGCACTGGGCTCAATCACAGAAACTCTTGTTCCCGGAGAGAGGAGGCAGTACCATCTCACCCAGCTGACACCACGCTCGCATTATCTCATATGCTTGCTGCCATTACGACAGGAGACCTTTCTGAGCTCCGGCACGGGGACGTCTCGGCTAGGCAGCGTAGAATCGAACAATAAAGACTCGGCCCCATCCTGTGCTCAAATAGAGACCGGGGAGGCTGTGGTAAACTCCAGAGGAGAGGGTTCAGATAAGGACACACAGGATTCAGAGCTATCAGCCCTGCCACTGGCGGGCATCATTGGGGGTGCCACAGCGTTGGTGAGCCTTTTGCTAATCTTCGGTATTTTCTGCTGGTACGGACAAAGAACAAGTTACAAGTCTGGGGACTCCAATTCATACAACCGTGGGCGAGGAGGAAAGCATTACGATGACTACGTAGAATCCGGCACCAAAAAAGATAATTCCATTTTAGAAATCCGAGCCCCTCCGGCAGGGTTCCAGATGACAGCCATGGCCCATCAGCCCCTGCAGCCCAAACTGGAGGATGTCACCTACATCCACACCATCTTCCCCTCTTCCTCCTCTTCTTCCCACGCTAATGGGACATACCGCAGCAACCACAGAGCCGGCAGCCTCAACGGCACCATCGTCAGCCGAGCCAGCCACCACCACGTCACCTACGGCACCAACCGTGGCTACAGAGAGGGCGGCATCCCCGACGTAGATTACGCCTACACGTGATGCCGCGGGGTCGCGGTCCCCGAGCCACGAATGCCTGGCGCCGTTTCGATGGCGACGACCCCTGTGACCCGCGGCCATTTTGTCCTTGGTTTCCAAAGTACCCTTTGTGCCTCCGCTGGTTCAAGTCTGATCTGTTTGCTAAGTAGAAGAGAGCGTTTTCAGCCCTGTCGGTTGGACAACGCCATACCCCACGGCTGCAGTAGAACCTTCTGTCAGTGCCACTTATCAATGGTTGCACTTTTCTCTTTTGGCTCGCTCCGTGTCTTTCCAAGCTGCTGTTCTTCACACACACAGGAGCTCGGTATGCTAGGCTTAGCTGATGTAGAAGGAGATATATTTATCATTCCCGGGAAGGGCAATTAACGTGTATAGAGATAGCTGTGTGCTCTTTGCCGTGGAGATGAAGGGATGACACGGGCAGAAATTGACAGTCGCTGTAATCCACAGATGACAACCAGTCCTGGTTGACATGAAGATGCGCGTTCCCGTCCCCGCCCCCTCTTCTCCTCCGGATTACTTCACCCCGACTTAATTGTTCCTCCCCGCTGCCGCTTTGTTTTTAGCAGAGGCTCTTTCCTTTCATTTCTCTCGTGTCTTCTTGCGGCGCCGTGAGTAGAGGGCGACTTTGTTCTCGCCAAAAGGAGCTGACAGCAGTGATAACAGCTCTGACAAAGACGTGAGACGTAAAACGCCACATGGGGAGACTAATGAGCAGGGGGGCGGGGGGTAGCGTGTGTGATGGATGGATATTTGGATGGAGAGAAGAGACCCAAAAGTAGAGAGACAGGGATGGGTGCTGTTTTGAGAACCAGACTGTGTTGGTTTCTTGCGGAGTAAGACGGACACCAACAAGGCGGGGTGTAGCGGGACGCCATTTTCACGGTCAGGGTTTTCAAGCTCTAGCTTCTGCTTGTCACTATCGCTAGCCGTGACTGTAAGCCAAGGACTGTATTTGTTCACAACAGGGGGTGTCCAAAGCTTTTCCTTTTATTGGCCCGTGGCACATTCTAAAAATGTAATTTCACAAGAAAAATTACAAAAACAAAAATATAAATTTCTTTTACCTGCAGTAATCAGTAATTTCTCCAAAAATATAATTATGAATAAACATAGTATTATGAAGAAACGTGTCATTTTAGTAGAAGAATGTTGAAATATTAAAGAAAAAATGTCAAATATATTTATTATAATATAATATTCATTTATTCAATCATTATAATATAGGAAAATCACGTTATATTATATTATAATTTCTAATACAATATATTATTTTTTTTTTAAGTCGGAATATTATGAGAAACAAACAAAATAATAAATTGTGCTTTTTGGAAAATTTGGTTGCAGAAAATATTGTGTTCCGAGCAAAAAGTCAAAATATCATAGCGATAAAGTCACTCAAAAATCTACAAGAAAAAGACATTGAAATAGTTGAAACAGCAGAAATGTTAAACTTAGCTGCTATTTTTCAAGATAACTATAAAATGATTATTAAAATGAATATTATTTTTTTAACTGCAATCATTTTACAAAAATAATGTCAATAATATCATGAAAAAAATGTCATTTTATTACAGGATATAGAATATTGAAGAAAACAAGTACAAATATATTTTTTAGGTCGTAATATCTTGGAAAACAAAAAAAACAAGCAATAAAATTTTATTTTTTGGAAAATTGAGGTGCAGAAAAAATGTTGTTACGACAGGAAAGTCAAAATATCATATGAATAAAGTCATAATTCAAAGTTTACTAAAACAAACTGAAGTAGTTGGGGGGCCGGGGGGGCAGCAGAAATTAAACAAAAACCAAAAAATTATTACATAATTATTTTATAACTGAAGTCATTATACAGGAATAACGTCATAATAATTTCAAGAAACTGTTGAAAATGTTTTTTTTAGAAAACTGGGTTGCGGAAAAAGACAAGAAAGTGAAAATAATTAGAATTAGCAGAAGAAAACCAACAAGGAAATACAAAAATGAACTCATGATGAGAAAAATGAGTAGCACCGAGTTGAAAGAAGATTTGAAAAGGCTTCGCCACCGAAAACCACGAGGCTGAGATGCAACCTTTCCGTGAAACATACAAAATATCAAACTTGCATACTCGCACTAGAAGAGTTTTGGACGCCCCTTCCTTGCAGACTAGACACATTCCTTCGCTTGAAGTGTGCCGTGTGGCAAATCGCCAGTCGCCGATCCGATTGCAAATCCAAGTAGCGTTACGCCCCTGCTAACGACAGAGAAGAGAATGAAGGCGCATTAGAGACCCCCAGAGTGGCAGCCCAATTCGTATTATTTCCCATGAATCTAATCATCCGCCGGCATGCATTTTAACATCCTGAATATAGTAACCCCAATTATCTTCAAGAGAACGGGTTAAAAAAACCAAAGGGGTAATTATTTCTTCGCGGGAAACGGCATTTGAATTCAAACGGGCTGGTTAGCAGCAAAATGAAGGGTGTAGGGACGGTAAATGCAAAGTACCGAGTACTCCGGGACAGATGTCACAAAAGTACAACAAAAGTACTTTTTCTTCCAATCATCGGGCCAGTTAAATAATAAATCAGGCATATGGTTGGGTCTAAAAACAGCATGCATTATTCAAGTGCTGCTGTGCACCACTGATTGCTACTCATTAGAAATCCCAAGCAGGATTTGGGCCACACGGAAAAGAAAACATGAAAATGATGTTAAGCCGGTAAATAAATAAAGTTGCAATATTAGGAGAAAAAGTCTAATATTTTGGGGGGAGGGGGGATTTACAGTGTAGAAGAAGAAGGTTGCAATGTGAAGAAAATACTATGATAAGAGAAGTACTGAGAAAAATACACATACAGTATACTTGTATACATACTCCCTCCCTGGGAAAGTCTACTCCGGGGTGCTGGAGAGAAGGGTACGACCGTTAGTCCAACCTCGGTTA
>QODF01000174.1:319060-373299 GCA_024372805.1 Oostethus manadensis
GGATCGGTGCAGCATCTGCAGTAATACTGTCGCTCTACCGGACTCAGTGAGAGCCGAGCCGGAAGGCAAAGCTCTCACTTTACCGATCCATCTATGATCTTACCCTCACCTATGGTTGGGAGCTTTGGATCATGACTGAAAGAACAAGATGGCGGACACAAGCAATGAGTTTCCTCCGTTGGGCGGCTGGACTCACAGTAAGAGACATAGTCTCTCCAACGTGTCCGGGGTCTTTCCCGAGGCCTCCTACCGGTTGGACGTGCCCTGAACACCTCCCCAGGCATCCTAACCAGATGCCCGAGCCACCTCATCTGGCTCCTCTCAATGCGGAGGAGCAGCGGTTCTACTCCGAGTCTCTCCCGGATGACAGAGCTTCTCACCCTATCTCTAAGGGAGAGCCCAGACACCCTGCAGGGGAAACTCATTTGGGCCGCTTGTACCCGCTTTTGGGCACTACCCAAAGCTCATGACCGTAGGGGCGCTCTGGAGATATAATGAAATGTTTTGACTGATACGGTATATCGTTGTTGTCTTTTCAGTGTGGTCCGCAAACTGTTCTTCTCCATACCAGGGCAGGATTGCCCGTACGAAAAAGCGGTCCCACTCAGTACAACGCTGGAAAAAAGGTATCAATGGAAGGATGCACGAGTCAGGATGATATCACCAGTGATTGTTTTGAAGCGGTGGGAAAGCGGAGGTTGACTCAGGGCCTGGCGTCCGGTTTCAGACGGGGGGGATGTTTTGTGAACGCTCGTTAGCGGGGACACGATTGACCGCGACACTGTGCACTTTGACATACGCCGCGGGGAGGGCGGCGGCTTTCCCGAACGCCCCACTGATAGCGAGCTCTAGCGTGTGCTGTTGTGTGTGTTTTCTGTTTTGGGGGGTTTGTGTTTGGGGTTACCTTTCACTGTAAAAATCCGTATTCCTTCAAAAAACTAAATCATGACGTCACCCACAGATGAACGCCCTCAATGTATAAAAATGGGCGCACATTCTGCTCTGTTGTCTTTTTTTTCTACTTGAACGAATAAAACCTTCTGGAAAGCGACGGACGGGACGTGTCTTTGTGTGTTTTTGGTGTCCGCCGTCCTCCAAAGGACAGACGTTTCGGTGATTAGTGCTGGTTAAACATCAGCGCCATTTGGGGGACAAAGGCGCACAAGAAGGTTGCAGGAGCTTGTTTGCGGGGACGTGTCCGCGCCGGCGCTCGCCTGTGGCGCGGATCGATGTACCGCAGACGCAGCATCTGCTGATCGGAGCGGGTCCGGATGAACGGGCCTCGCCTGCGGGCGGGAGCGTCAAGGCAAGAGCCGACGCAACGCGGCTCGACGTTCACCGAGCTCCGGAGCTGAGACGTTTCTGAGCACGTACCGTACAACCCGGGGTGCCCAAAGTGCCGCCCGGGGGCCATTTGAGGTCCGTGCATATTTTTTATATTGGCCATTCTAGAAATAACAGCAAGGTTGACAAAATCTGCCATCCAAAAAAGATCAAGTTGGAATTATTTTTGGGAAAGTCGTGGAAAAACAAAACAACAAGGAAAGTTGCAGTTTTGGGAAAATTTGCTTTGCAGGTCGATGTAGTCGAAACATTATTTTCTGTCATGACCCCCAGGGCACTAAAAGTGATAACTGAGGACTCAACTCCAAACTGCGGGAAAATGCAACAAAATGGAGAGCTGTGACGCAAACAAGGCCAATTGCATGTTGAGTATGATGAATGTGTACATGTTGGCAGGTCTGCACTAACGCTGCCATACTGGCATTTCACCGTGCCCTCACTCTTTGAGAAGCCCTGGATGAATCTTTGAATGAACCTAGAACAGGAGTGGGCAAACCTTTTGCCTCACGGGCCGCCACATTGGGTTAAAAAAACTTGCTCACGGTGCAATGAAGCGAAAACACATCCACAGCAAGTTAACATCGCATAAATCAAGTACTTAATTAACAACAACCAAGCAACTGTTATTTCCAAATGCCCACAAGGCATGCTGGGTAGTCCAGCTGCAACAACAATGTCAATGAATGATAAAAACTTTCACATTGTTTGAAGACTGGAAACTGAGCCAGAGGAGCCAGGCTGACATGCCGTGGCTGAGATAGAAGGGAAAACCATTCCGCGTGGAAGTGGTAAGTTTTTGGCTTCTTTGTCCTTCTTCCCCACTCTGTTTGAATCACCTTCTCAAGTTTAGAATAAGTACACTTGAGAGACTAACTAGTTAGCCCGCTAGCTTCCTGTGCTAGCGGCGGCCGTCTGTTATGTCCCCGCAGTGATCCTGCGCAATGCGATGTAAGCATATAATCATAGGAGTGTAAACGTGAAAATATAGGGGTGTTATATCATGTCTGCAGGGCTCTAGTAATGGTAATAATGATAATAACAACAATGTTAATGTTGAGAAAGTCATAAACAGGTTGTCTATGCTACACATTGACTCCTACCTTGCAGAAACCAAAATGATCACATTATGAGAAACAACCAAAACAAAAAGTCATGCAAGTCAAGTCAGTCATTCTTTGGGAAATGAGGTTGGGGAAAAAGCTATATGGGAATAAAGTCCACATTTCAAAATCAAAATTAGAAGAATAAAGTCATACTATTACGAAAAGAATATTTACAAAGATTAGGGGTGTCACAAATTGAGAAGATTTCTGGTTCAGAAAAATTCGTCTGGTGGGCACCGGGCCCGGGACAACAATAAAAGAATGGAAACCCAATAAATGAGAACGAACCGGATCATCAATATCTTGCCATGTGCAGGGGTGTCTGTTTTCCTCATCTCCCGCCTCCAAAGAGGCAGGATGAGGGTTCATTCTGTGCATTGGTTTCAGAACCTCGGTGCGATGGACCATAGAACAAAGGCATGGACGGAGTGAGTCACACGGTCTCTACACAGAGCGTACAGAAAGGTGTGATGTAGTAGAAATGATATTTGTCTTAAAAGTTAGAATGTCCTCTATTGTCCCGTCTCCGTGTCTCCTGTTGAAATATTGGATTTATCATACTGACATTTTTGCATGTAAGTGTGCGAGCAGTCAAAGTGGGAGTACTACTGACTCCGCAATAAGGACAAAAAGGTACCAAAGTTTCCTTCCACAAATGAAATCCGCTGGAACGTTCACACGTACCAGCTCGGCTTCGAGTGGCCGGCGCCGGAGGCGGGGATTGGACGGCACGTGGGCGGTGGGAGGAGCGATCCCGACCGGCTTTTGTGAGCTGACGGGTGTTTAGCCTTCTGCTGGATTCAGCACAGATGCTCGTCTACCCCTCCCCAGATGGCGGAGGCCAAAACAGATTGCGAGAATGCGCAGCCGCCGTTAATGATGCTGCAGGCTCTGGCAAAGACAAAAACGCCCACCGTGCACCTCCGACATGGAAGGTCCTGCGAGGTTCTGTTTTTCAGCTGATGTTGGGTTTGCTTTAGGGTTAATGGACCGTGAAGGCAGACGTGGGTTTCTATGCTGGCCCGGCAGAAGAGCGCGGAGGCTGGGATGCAAAGACACCCTTAAAAGGCTCCGTCCCACCGCGCTCTTTAATGATTTTGTTGGAACAACAAAGGCATATGGTTTTTTACTTCTAACGTGGTTTTTCAGCTGGTTTGCAGACATTGGCAGATGGCGCTAACCATTTCAAACTTTGGATATGTTCATCATTTCCAAAGGCCAGCTTTTTGCTGTTTTCATCGTTGATGGGCAGAATTTTACTGCTTGTTAGGTTCATGTAGGCAGCCTCCTTGATCCGTATGGTTCCTTGCGCAGGACCTCAGAGTCTGATGGATAGCACAACAACTGCATGAAGGAGGCGCGGCACGGCATGTAGACCATCATGGGCTGCAGCACAAGGGGAGGTTCCCACCTTGAGGGGGATGTGAGAAGGGCAAATCAGTTTTCTAACAGGTTTGACCAGCCCATCTCTCACGCAACAGCCCCCACACAAGTCACCATCACAGCAGGGGACCAGTCTCCCCACAACACACAATACCAGCAGCTCAAGTAAGTGCGGAGCTAAGAAGTACGCGGACGACACGGCCATCGTGGGATCTATCAGGAATGGACAGGAGGATGACTACAAAAAACTGATCCAGGACTTTGTCAACTGGTGTGAGGCAAACCACCTGCACCTCAACACCCACCAAGACCTATCTATCTATTTCTCTAGTACTCCAAAACAAGAGTATTTCACCTTTAAAGGAGTTTTTTCAGCATTACTGTGCAAGAGATTCAAGAGAAACAGATCCTTCGGCTCGCTAACAGAGGAGTCTCTGGTAGCGAGTCTCAGATGATCCAGGTCCTTACCAAGAGTAACAAACCACATCAGAGGGGAAGTAGCTTTCAAGGAGAGGATTCAGCGTTGAGTACCATATAAACCGGTTAGCCTATTGTGCTTGATCCGGATGTGATAGACAGCAGGGTCCCCTCGGCCCGGCTTCCAGGTCTCGCCCTCGGATGGGGGAGATATAACCCTTTAAACGGAGTAGCCAGGTAGGGAGCTGCACGGGCTTGAAACAGACGAAACATGCTCTCGGATCATCTAGGTGACTGAGGTTTAGATAATTAGATTAAGATAATACTGATCCATACTTACCTTTTCATAGAAAACCTGTTTACCACCTTCTAAATGTTAACACCGTTAGAGCCCTCCAGACATGAAATAACACCCCTACAGTCTTCTTTACACCCGTGTTAGACACAATACGAGAAAACAAGGCATACATAAGGATGTCCGATAAAATCGGCCTCCGATATTGGCATAAAAATGTAATACTGGTCAAAAACTTATATGGGGCCAAAGGTATATACTGTAGGTCTATTGGCTCATGTACAACAGAGACGGCGCGCAAATGATGACCTCATCAGACAGCGTCCTGCAAACATTTGTTTCTCTCAAGTAACAAGCTCGCTCTGTGCCTGACTAACAACAGTTTAGATTTGTTTAAGTGTTTCCTTCCGATATTGAACTCGCGATTGGCAAATGTGTTGGTTATGCGAGGCGGAACCAAGACTTCTTCCTAAAAAACGTCCAATCTCCAGGACAAAAGCCATCGGTCGGGAAAATCCCGCGCACTGGATGACCAACCCTTTTGTCACCAAACGTGGAGTTCCTGCAGCCCGAGTATTTCTCACGCGTTTGCTTACCTGAGTTGTACAAGGTTGTTTACAGCCACGGCCACACGCTAATTGCAGATGACGCATCCATTGGCTTCAACGGCTAACTCCAGCACAGGAAACATGTGATGTTACACACACCGTTATCGGTTGATATCGAAATAGGAACCTGAGACTTGGACAATATCGGACAGTCACACTCGGTACGTCCTGCAGTGGCTATTGTCTCATCAATGAAATACTACTGACACCTGGAGGCCAGTGTAGGATGCTACATATGAAAAACAAATTCAGTGTCTTCTGAATGCCTTATATTTGTATTTTGGTTCATTTTGCCATTTTTGTGCTTGAAAATGTTTGATTTGTGCAACAAATTAGCTTAAATAGGCATTTGTTTTACTAAACTGTCACAGTCGACCACAAAACAGCACGGATTGGTGATCAGCGGACTTGGGGAAAAGTGCGGCAGAGTGCCTGCACGTTTGTGTGCATCCGGGGTCACTCCGCTTGTATTGCGTTGTGGAAATGTGAGCACAGATCATCTCTAGCCAGAGATGCTCTGCACAAGAAAAGCTCAGCATCTGCGCTGAGGCCTTTTAAAAAGCAGTCAATCTTCTTCCCAGGAGGGGCAAGGCGGTACATACGATCGATACAGAATCTTTTCTGGATTCTGTCCGCATTCTGTAGGTTGGAGGGGGTGGGTTTTCTGTGGTTTTCCTGGTGCGGAGGCTGGCACCGGTGTCATTCTGCCCGGTGCTGCCGGAGCTCCTCTATTATGCTCTTGGCCACAATTATGGAGATATTTCATTGTTGCAGTCCATTATCTAGTGTCAGGCCTTTCAGCTAAATGATGCTCGCATTAGACGCAACTAAAAGATGTACACCCGGAGATTCAAGTGCTTATCTGTGGAGGTTTTATTCTCTCGCCCAGACAAATGGGTTTTCCGGCTGGGGTTTTCGGTCCTCGGTGAAGGCAAAAGTAACCTCAAAAGGTTCATTTATTCCTTTCATTCATCATTTACATGTATTTACAGCATGACCGCGTTCCATTGTTTTATGCATGTAAAACTAGAAGCGCACAAAATCCGTGCGGAGAACAACTATGAAGGCATGGGGGGTAGAGAACCTGTGGGCCGGGAGCCAAACGAGGCTCTTTTGATGACTGAATACCCGCCTCTCGGACATTTCTCAAGTATGGCATCGGTACTAAGAACGCTACTACAGCCCAACATGGAAGTGGCGGTATGCTGGGCAGGATTGGAACCGCAATTAAAGCACAAGTCACAACCAGATGTACCAATTTTTTTCTTCGTGCAATTTTTGGCGTGCCCCAAATTGTTGTGAGAACGTAGTTGTGATGACCGTGAAGAACATGACCAAATGAACCGTACCAAAGACAAACTTGGACCACACAAGGCGCATAAGTTAGTTTCTTGCATGTAGAGCGGCTGTAGGAGTCCGCACGACCCGTTGTGCGCTACGCTTTAAGTGCTTTGCACACACTTTCAATCTCACAATCCAACCGACCTGGCGTCAGCGAGTGATCAGATTGGAACAGCTGCGGCGCCGTGCTAATATCCAAGCAAAAACTGTAGTAATTCTACATTTGATCAAAGTTACATACGATTTGTCAGAACAAACGATGTAGATTGTTCAGACTTATCTGCACCCTTAATCAACATTAGTACTGTATTTTCAGGACCATAAGGCGCACCGGACTATAAGGCGCGTGGCCAAAAACAGGTCTGAACGGGTTTCTTTCCATACACAAGGCGCACCGGATTTTAAGGTGCATTAGGCGAACCAAAATAGTCCGATAACTCGCACTTGATCCAACTCAATCACAGGAACTATCAACATTTTTCAGTTGGACGAACTTGGGTCTTGTCGCAGATCCAGAGTACCGTAGTGCACTTACAAGCGGAGCGCTTGATTTATTCGTAGTTTACCGAAGTCGTACTAAAACAGTTTTGGCTCGACGCCAGTAAGCGCAACCGGAATTAATCCTCACGGCCCATTTTTGACAAAACGTAAGGATTTTAGGTGCGTCCCGTAATCCGGAAAATATGGTAACGGTATTGTGGCGTCCATGAATCCGGTTCGAAAGACACCTCCTACTCAGAGGAGATCCGTGTTGACAGCATAGCGACACGGTTGCCATATTTGGTGAGCAGGGGCGCATTCATAGTGAAAGACAGGAAGAGCTTCTGGCCTTTGGGTAAGTGAAGAGAAGGGGTCAACAAAGGGGAAGTAACCGCCACGCAGGGGAGCGGGAGCGGAATGTCCCAATCCGATCTTCGGGATCGGCTGCCAATCAGCTGTATTTTGAAAATCGGAAAGATGGGCTTAGGCCACGAAATCAGGCCAATCCGGCTGCCGTAAATGTGGGCCACACTCCAACACGGTAGGTGCGGTAAATGCGCCTTAAAGCTCGACTCCCGCCAGCCGGACGGACACCACCGTGCAGACATGTCCGTGGGGTACCGTGGTTACGTTCCTTTCACGTTGGACGCTGGATATCCGGCTCACGGCCACAAAGGTTGTTTTCCCTTGCTGTGCCCGGACTCCTCTGTCATGGTGCCGGGAGCTCGCACGGGAAGTGCCGCTCTAACCGCCGGTTGTCGTAAATCACAGCACAAGTGGATGTGGGATCATGTCACGTGATTGGTCCTGCCCTAAAAGTACGGTAATGGCGGCTGAACAATCCCACGCCAGGATGGAACGATTCAGGTGGCCGTTTATTTGCATGGGAACACAGAGCGCTCCCTCAAGACGTTCCACTTGCTTGTTTCTTATCATACGCACTTAACGGCCAGCCGGGATAGGCTCCAGCATTCCCGCGACCCTAATGAGGACAATGGATGGATGGGCTCCCAGCACTTACTCCAACCAGCATGTTGCACACCACTGCCCTCTACAGCCCACACACTAAACAGCAGCCTGGACCAACACAACACGGCTGCAGAATTCTCCTGGCCATGTCTTCTTTTACTGGATGGACTTTTATTATCATAAAGAAGCTGGCTGACGGAGGTTTGTGGCAGAACATAATTATTAAGGTTTTCAGGCTTCCAGTGTGTTCCACGTGAGCGGCGTCTGAGCAACATGACGCCTGCTAACTTCCATTTCCGCTCAGCTTGCTTTTTTGCCCGCCGCTGAAGCAAAATGTCCAACACTTGCGCACGTAATGTGTGACTGTGCCCAGCATGTGTGAGTGAAAAGTGGATCGTTTTCTTTTTTGCTTCTTCTGCCTCCTTTCTTTTACTTTGTACAGCTGCCCGCTGTGGCCCGAAATGGCACCCGGAGCGGCTGCAGCCCGGCTTAAACAAGGAGGCGCGGCTCCATAAAGCCCACAGCAGCTGCAGACGGTGATAATTCTGTCTAGGTGGGACTTTACACACCGTCATTTAGGAGATTATTAAACAACTATTGATTATGGCCGCTTCCCGTGCTGCAGCGGAGCGTATTCCATAAAACGCTAAGTTGTTCTTTAGTGCGTTCGCGGGCGGGGACGCCACCGTCCTCGCTCTTAAGGACTCTGCAGACTGGCTGGCAGTGAAGCGCCTCGGCTCTTTGCGTGCATTCAGCTCCCTCGGCGTCTTCCTCCTAACGTATGCATTCCGAGCCGTGGACGTGGGGGTGGAGCTCACTTCCACTCGCTGCTTTACACACAAATTTGACGGTAACTGAAGGCACCGTCCCTCTCCGAGCCAACGGCAAGATCGAGTGTGACTAAATTATGGACAGGGAGGGACGGCGAGAGCGAAACGCCCATTAGGGCTGAGTGACACCAGCACACCAAGAGAGCTCACATGCTGTACAACATTGCGCACAAATTGGCCGCTGATGTTTTGCATTAGTGAATTTTTTGGCATTGAATTAACTGACCTTTTATTCACTAATCTGAATATCACACACGCCACGCTGGCAAAACTGAGTGTAAAAATGCGTCAATCCAAAAGATGCCAACGGGAAGTACTCATTTGGAGACAAAATTAAAACTGAATTTGTGGGAAAAAATGCAACATTTCATAGGCTCCTGCTTGTGCTCCGCTTGACCGCGTTTGGGTGGCAGCGGGCGGCGCGATGGGTTGTCAAAACGCCGCTAACGGCGAGGAATGAAGGTAAAAAAGAAAAAAATGCAGCATACCTCGGTATGATGGCCGGGTTTGCCTGAGATGTGACCAAGGGTATCACAAGTGGATCGGACTTTTTTTTTCTTTTTTGATGAGCCGGTATCGCGGAGACGGGCAACTGACAAATTCTGATATTGTTTTGGAAATGTACATTTAAAAATCCCACGGATTTTGCAGGTTTAATGCAAGCGGCCCTTGAACGTCACAAAGCTAAGGTGCCTATTTGTGGTACACAACCTCTCTGAACAACAAAATGAGGTGGCTATTATGTACGTACGCTGCGCTGATGTGCCGGAAACCTTTCCCGGTGTCCGGGAAATGAGCTCACCCCATCAGGCGCTCGCATTGTTTAGCGGGAAAATGCAGCATCAGCCGCAATCCTCCCGATTGAGACATGAACACACACACCCCTCTTTTCTGTGCCTTCTAAAGATATAAAAACAGATAAAAAGAGGCAGCTTGCTAGTGCACGTGACGGGACACACCCATTCCGCCTATTAAAAGTCCTCCAAAAGATGTTGCGTGGTTTTCCATCCATGCCGTGAGCATGCGGTAACAGGCATTGTCGTCATTTGAAGCGTTAGCGCAGCGTCCTTCCTGGGCGCATTGATGTCACACAGCAAAACACAGCACACACCAATATGCAGCGTTACCTTCCGCTAGTGCTCTGAGGCGCTGTGAGCGAGTACTTGCTAGCCAGCTAGCTGGTGTGATGTGGTGAGGGGTCACTACGCAAGGAAAGTAGTTCTTTGGCGTAACAGTTTTAATAACGATAATAATAACAATGTCGCTGTAGCTTGGGTAATATGCAGATCACATCAAGTACCTTTTGGAGGGTTTTTCAGAAGGCTTTATATACCTTTTAAATTAGTATGTGAATGGAGCCCTGTTGGCGCTTTTTTGAAGATTTTGTTTTTACAAGGCAGAAACGTGCGTCCCATTCCATGCATTATTAGCTGTCTCTTTTTATATAGTTATAAGGTACAGAAAAGAGAAAGACGTGCGCTGCAGTCTCACACAAATTGCCCAAGAAGTGGACTTTTCCTTTAAGAAACGACTGTCAACCAGTTGCTAGTGCTGCGATACCCAGCGCGTGTCTCTACAATGGATTAATGTACGGATTTACGGCTGAGTCTAATTCATCAACGCAGCCGCATCCGTTTGTCAAACCGGACATGCAGTTGTATTGTTTTATCGTTAACAACCCTCGCACGGTGGTCGAGTGGATAGCACATTGGCCTCACAGTCAGGAGGTTCAGGGTTTGAATCTCCGTTGGGCATCTCTGTGTGGAGTTTTCTCCCCGTGCGTGCGTGGGTTTTCTCCGGGTACTCCGCTTTCCTCCCACATTCCAAAAACATGCATGTTAGCTTCATTGGCCGCTCTAAATTGTCCATTAGAGTGTGAATGTAAATGTTGTCTATATGTGCCCTGCGATTGACTGGCGACCGGTCCAGGGTGTACACCGCCTCCCGCCCAAAGCCAGCTGGGATAGGCTCCAGCATCCCTGCAACCCTAATAAGGATAAGCGGCATAGAAAATGAATGAATGAATGAACCCACACACACACACACACACGCACACACACGCACACACACACACACACACACACAGTCCAAGTAAGGGAGCAATCAATATCCAATGCACACACTTGCAAATATGCAGCACTAATCCTTCTCACAGCCCAAGTCTGAATTTATTCCAGAAGGCCTTGCGGGGAAAGCGGACAGCACCCCGGCAAACAACAAACAAGACGGATAAACAAGCGCACCTGTTTGCCCGTCAGCGACAGGGGACCGATGTTCCCCAAGGAGCCCCGGCGCTGGAAAACAAACAACTGATTCATTCCCTCTGCAAACGACACGGTGATCTACCTCGCAGCCATGAAGTGATCCGGCAACAACAGAACATTGAGCTGCGGTCCGCCATCCTCTGAAGCAGTAGCTGGGGAGGACGTCACGGGAATAACAAGGCCGAGGAGAGACACAAAAGCAACGACAAGATGGCCTGCAGGGATTATACGGACGCCGGCTGCCGGAAGCAGGCTGTCCGTCAGCGGGCACGGTGCCACGCTGAAATGCAAAACAAGTACAGAACATGAGCTCAAAATTCCCTCGCTTTCTCACCAGCGCTCATTCCCGACCAAGCAAAATGCCCGCTTTCCTGATGTTGGAATAGTAATTGGTCCCTACGACTCCAGAAGCATTGTAACGGTGAATATAGAAGTAGAGTGGCAGGCGCGTACCCCTTGCAGACATCTGCCCGCTCGTGTACCCCGACTCCTGCGCACGTCAAAAACATAAACCACACCTGATATCGCAATATTTTCTTTACAAATCTTATATTTCAACTGCACACAAAGGCTACCGATTTAGAGGGGGGCCTGTTATGCCTTCTAAAGCTTGTCTCGTGTTCAACGGCGCCTGCGCGGCGGATAAGGAGCCTAGGAAGCAGTTTTGGATGCCTCTGCACGCTACACGTCACGCTGCCCGGACTTCCTTATACGGGCAATGTTGAGCAACAGCTGCCAGGAAGTGTTTGTTCGCGTGCGAGGGAAAGCTAATTTTGTTTAGCTTTCCTAAAGAGGCAAGCATCAGGCAGAAGTGGTTGGAGTCGCTGATTCCCGGCCAGCAGGAAAAAAAGATGCTATATTGGGACTGTTTTGTCAACGTGGGCCAATAGGGAGCTGGACTATCCGCCATAGAGTGTGCAAATTACCACCTCACTCATGTTTAGAGATCCTAAAAAGCCCACATTTAATAAAAAGAAGTTGACGTTTACTATCAACTGGCAGAATTGGGAGTGTCCGGAAGTCCTCTGGAGCAATTGGGAGTGTGACCAATCACAGCGGAGTGGGCTCGGCGGGAGGCGTGTCTGGAGGAGGAGCAAATGACACAGCCTGTTTGGGCCCGAGGCAGGAAACAGGACAAGACGCAGAGTCTGGAAGATCTAGAAAGCTTTCTGTGCGGATTATTGTGTGTAGCTGCTCTGCAGGAGTCCAGAAGGCAGTAGTTTTAAGGGTGTGAGGAATCTCCCGGCACCTTTGTCTACTGTTTGGTGAATTTGTATCGAGAATTTAGGTTTTCTCTTTTGGTCTGCAACATGGAAATAATCGCTGCAGTGCAAATAATGTCAACGTACCCTTCATTAAAAACTAAGGTCCAAAAATGGAATTCCACACGAGGCCAAGGGGGCATAGGAGGACGTGTGAGATGCTGCACCAAGCGAAACTGCACAGGAGCACGGCGCTGACATTATTAGAGGCGCACAGCGTTAGCGTTTGTGTGACGAGGTGAAAGACACGTCCAAAGTGCAACAAAGAAGATATCGGAGGTGGACTTTATCCTCCAACGTAGTCCGTGCATCCGCTCAGCAAACAGGTCAGAAAACACGCCAATTAGTCACCGCCTCCTTCGGCACACGACGTCCGTCCTCCACGGTAACGCTTACTTATTTGTTCGCTTGTTTACGTGAGGCGTTGGAGCGCAATACGTAATTCCGGGTGTTCGGCGCTAACGCGGTCAGGCTGTTTTTGGTTTTTTTCACGTGCAGCTTACGGGCACCCCTTGGGGTGTGAACCTAGGGAGGGCTGGATTCTACAGCGCCACTAGGTGTCCGTGTTTGGTGAGCAGGAATTGGACTCCTCACTGAGGGGAACACATTTACTGTGGCGCTGCTGGAGCAGGAGTTTTATTTTTTCGCAATGAGGCACCATGGAGGAATTTTGCAGAATTGTTGTCATTCAGCCACACTGGAGGGCTTTTCCAGCATGAAGCTTTTAAGGTCATGCCCCGGCATCTCAGTAGGATTTAGGTCAGACTCCAAAGTCTTCAGCCATTCAGGGTCCGACTTGCTGGTGTGTTTTGGATCATTGTCCTGCTGCAGAACCCAAGTTCCTTTCATCTTGAGCTCACCAACAGATGCCCGGACAGTCTCCTTTGGGATTTTTGGTAGAATTCATGGTCCCATTTATGACCGCAAGTCCTCCAGATCCCGAAGCAGCAAAACAACCCTAGGCCATCACACTACCGCCGCCATGTTTTACTGTTGCTGTGACGTTCTATTTCTGAAAAGCAGCGTTAGCTTTACTCCAAACGTGTGGGAACACACACCTTCCACAAAGTTCAACTTTTGTCTGGTCAGACCACAGAATATTTTCCCAAAGGTCGTGAGGATCATCAAGATGCTTTCTGGCAAAACTAAGATGCGCCGTCAGTTACGGAGTCATGAACTGAGGCAACTGAGCCCCGCAGTCCTTTGAATGTTGTTGTGGGATCTTTTGTGACCTCTTGGCTGAGTTGTCATTTTGGTTGTGCGGGCACTCCTGGGAAAGTTCACTACTGTTCCATCATTCATCCATCCATCCGTCCATCCTTTTTCTGTTATCTTATCCTCACTAGGGTCGCAGGTATGCTGGAGCCTATCCCAGCTGGCATCGGGGGGCAGACAGGGCACACCCTGGACTGGTCGCCAGTCAACTGAGGGGCAGACAAACAACCAATCACACTCACATTCGTACCTTTGGACAATTTAGAGTCGCCAATTAAGCTAACATGCATGTTTGGGGAATGTGGGAGGAAACCGGAGAACCCGGAGAAAACCCACACACGCACGGGAAGAACATGCAAACTCCACACAGATATACAAACCCAGGTCTTCCAAATCTCCTGACTGTGTGGCCATCATGCTGACCGCACGTTCCATGTTCTGGCAATTTGTGGATGACAATGGCTCTCATGGTGGTTTGCTGGAGTCCCAAAGCTTTAGAAATGACTTTTTCACACTGATAGGTTTCAAGTCATCGCAGGTAAGTTATGTTTTAATGGGGGGAAATCACTTTTTCACACAGGGTTTGGATTTTTTTCTGCTTTAATAACAAAAAAAACTGCATTTTGTGTTCAGCTGTGTTGTCTTTGACTAACATGCCAACAACCAAGAAATGAGAAACACTGCAAGTGTCCTCCTGTTCTTCTACTTGATGTTAGGGCGTCTAAGGTGATGTATATCCTCAATTACGTCGGACAAGTGCAGTGTTACAGCAAAAGTGCAGAAAGTGCACTCTGTGGGAGACAGGCTTGAAGAAACAGCCTTTGGTGGAAGCTAACATGGCTAAATGCCGTCGTAACCCGGCGCTGCTGGGGGGGGGGTTCCCAGCCCCAGACTTACCAGCCTTCCTTCAAGCTCGGCTTACGACCCGACTCTGCAGGGCGCCACTCTAGACGGGACGCCCGCTTTAGTGCTTTTTCGTGATGGTGGCTCGAGGACCACGGACTGTAGCAAAACAGCAAGTCACCAAAAGTGTTTAAATATATTTTTTCCTGAGTTGTTTTTAACACACGCATACAATGCATACATGTGATAAGTATCGGCCCGATACTTATGACGTCACACGGATAAATCAGATAGCTCCGATAATTTAAAAAAACACCCACCCGGCAGCCAAAAACCCTTATCAGCCACCTGAAACGCCAGCACAGCGAAGCACTGAAAAGGTCAAAAGGTTTGCTGGAGGAAAACATTTATCGGGTTTGGTACGACATCAGTCTCCTAAGGACGTCATCGGTATCAAGATATCTGTATTTGATAGTGATGAGCGTATCGATACTTCTGATACCAGCTCTTCATGCTCGGAAATCAATTCTCAAATCCAAATATGTGGTGGTCGAGTGGGTAGCACATTGGCCTCACAGTCAGGAGGTTCAAGGTTCGACTCTCATTGGGCATCTCTGTGTGGAGTTTGCATGTTCTCCCCGTGCGTGGGTTTTCTCCGGGTACTCCGCTTTCCTCCCACATTCCAAAAACATGCATGTTAGCTTCATTGGCCGCTCTAAATTGTCCATTAGAGTGTGAATGTTTGTTTGTCTATATGTGCCCTGCGATTGGCTGGCGACCAGTCCAGGGTGTACCCCGCCTCTCGCCCAAAGGCAGCTGGGATAGGCTCCAGCATCCCTGCAACCCGAATGAGGATAAGCGGCATAGAAAATGGATGAATGAATGAAATCCAAATATGGATGCGTTTGATACTTGATAGTCATTTGAGGTCGTGTTTGTCTGTTGAAACGATGAATTGACCTCACTAATTATTATTAAGATCATTATAAATGCCTAATTTTAACTCTTGGCACAAGAGTTTGAATATTTCTCCACATCCTTAGAGTGCATGTATATATTTAAAAAAACGCCAGAAAGACTATCCGCCTCAAATTGTAATTGTTTGTTTTTCTTGGCTGCCAAAAACCAATAAAACAAAGACGGAAATCGAATCAGAAGGAGCAGAACGTGAGATATTTATCATGCTGACTAACACGCAGATCGACAACTAAAGATGCTTTTTGCCTTGTCAGTCTGGGCTTATTTGTCAGTTCCACGGGGCTCGGGTTTTGTGCTAAACAATTCAAAAACCCATTCAAGTGTCGCACTGCCGTACAGAAAGGAGGACGTTGTGCTCGGACAATAGCGGGTGCGGCGCCGGGCTGCTGCCAGGAACAGCACGGACGAAAACTTTGCCCAGTTGGTACTTTGCTTAATAAAAACAGAAATGCACCAACACAAAAGTCCAGCAATCACAAAGATGTGTATAGAAATATACTCAATAACTTGGATTTTTCACAATAAATACCTGCCACCGTCAAACGGAGCGGCTTATTTTATTAACATTTTAAACTGCCGAGCAAGCGAAGTTAAGCGCCATGTAATAAAACTGCCATGAAATCAAATGTTTGGGCTCCTTCATCGTTAGATGGTTGCGGCCGGGAGGGCAAGGTGAGGAGCGGCGAGCGCGAGTTGTCTTTTCAGCAACCATAACGACATTGGAGCGAATTTAAACGAAAATACGTCAAACCCGGGTCAGCAGTTTTAGGTGAAATAAAATGACAAAAAATAGACTCCTCAAGAACAGTCAGTAGTCGACCGAACTACGACTGCGCCCGCATTCTGCACTGCGGTCTGGCTGCAGCTCAGGGGCGGGCAAACGTTCAAATCGGGTTAGAAAAACGCATCAAACGCGACGACACACTCGCTCACAAAAACACAACACATCCACGGCAAGTGAACACATCACGCGGATGGTAAACAACAACTAAGCGCTAAAAATAACACGCGACTTAAAACTGTTATTTCCAGATGCCTGCAAGGCATGCTGGGCGGTGCAGTTGCAACAACGTGAAGGAACGATAAAACACCGGGTATGTTCTTGTTTACGTCTGCGACGCCCTCAGAAATGCAAAAAAAAAACAACAATCTGACAAACACGGCAAAATATTACACAGCATGCCTTGCGGCGGGAATGATTGAATGTTTTTTCCGGCATGGGTATTTGTTTGCATGCCCACGCGGTGCAGTTGCAGGTTCCATGTTTGAGGTTTAAAAATAGAAATGTGGAAATGCCCGGTGGGCCGGATGAACACGCCCGGCGGGCCTGACGTGGCCGGCGGGCCGCAGTTTGCCCACCCCTGCTTGAGATTCTACTTCGCTTCCAAACACACATTGGAAATTCCCGTTTCTTACTCTGTTTCTTTTAAATATTTCTTCCTGCTCCACGTCAACTGCCTTTCCGTAATGCAGGCCAACAGATGTTTTGAGAAGGTGCAAGAAAGAATATGATCAAGAAATTCTAGACAGGACTAAAAACAACATCAGAGCTACTTGGGGCTTTCTGAGCAGTATTATTAGGAAACCCACTAAGAAATACTTCACAGTCGGGAATGTTAATAATGACAAGTTTAATAACTACTTTGTAAATATCGGAGCGACTCCGGAAGAGGAGATCCCAAAATCCTGGTCAGTGGAGGACGAGAAGGAGACGATAGCCCGGAACCCAAAGTCCATGTTCCTCGCGGATGTGAGCAAAGAGGAAGTCATTGACATAAAACATCAACTGGTTGGAATGGAATTGGAACGGAAACCATAAAAGCCAGATTGAGCAATCTGTCCTTCCAGTCGGGCAAATTCCCAGACAAAATGAAGAAGGCCAAAGTAGTTCCAATCTTCAAAAATGGAGATAAACTTCAGTTCACAAACTACCGACCAATTTCGTTATTACCTGAATTTTCCAAAATCATGGAAAAGTTATTCAAGCGTAGGTTGGACAAATTCCTCAATAGGAATGACATCCTGGCGGACAGCCAACAGGGATACAGAGCTAATACTCCACTTCCGTGGCACGGATTGAAATCCCAGAGGAAGTTACGGATGCTACGGATCATAGAAAGTCTGCAGCCTCGATATTCAAGGATTTGACGAAAGCTTTTGTACAATCAATCCCAGCATTCTGACTACAACATTGGAAAGCTATGGAATCAGAGGGTTGGTTCTGAACTGGGTTTAAAGCTACCTGCAAACAGGAAGCAATATGTGAAGCCAGGAGAATTTGCACCTACAGGGTTAGAGATACTATGTGGCGCACCACAAGGGTCAATACCGGGACCACAACGGTTGAAGCTATACATTAAGGACATGTGCAAAGTGACAAAACACCTAAAGCTGGTACTATCTGCAGATGATACCACCACTTTTTGCTCCGGAGAAAACTCACAGGAGCTACTAAGCAAAGTTTCCGATGAAACGATTCCTACTATTAAAAATGGTGTGATAAAAAGAGGTGATCCTTGAACGCCCGGAAAAGGAAAAGGGTGCTGTTTGGTAACAGCAGAAGGGAGGGAATTGAAAGGGGGAATGAACGCATTGTTGGGCGTCATAATTGATGGCAGAATGACTTGGAAACAAAAACATAAAGTAGCAAGAAATACTTCAATACGGAATCAAATAAAACTTGTCCTGCACCAAAAATCCCTCCAAGCCCTCTTTTGTTCTCTGGTGTTACCATACCTAACGTATCTACAAAAGTACACTTCACTCGCTTGATGTACTGCAAAAAGGATCAATTAGGATCATCCATAACGCGGCGTACAGACAACCCACACATCCACTGTTTCAAAAACCACAATTATTCTAATTTGCTGATCTGCTGATCCTTCAAAGTAAAATGATGCAGACGCAAACCAAAGATTGTCTCAACGAGAGAGGAGGAATATGATCTTAGCAATAAACTCAACTTAAAACACAAATACTGTACTTCACAACACTGAAGTACTTCGCTTTGTGGAATCAAACTATGCGAGGGATGAAGTAAGGAAGTAAAACGATGCTCTACAATTAAACGTCACAAACAGTTGATGTTTACAAAACACAAGGAAAGAACATCCGAGGCCAAATTACTTATACTTGTACCATCGCCTTGTACTTGTACCATCGCCTCGTACTTGTACCATCGCCTCGTACTTGTACCACCACCTTATACTTGTACCACCACCTTGTACTTGTACCACCACCTTATACTTGTACCACCACCTTGTACTTGTACCACCACCTTGTACTTGTACCACCACCTTGTACTTGTACCACAAACATTGTCTGCACTACAACGTTTCTTACAATTGTTACACACCGCTCATCCCTATTTTGCTATTATTATTATTTATTACGATTACCACTCATCAGGACGGCAATCTCGTTTACTTACCATGACAAGGACTACTTTTTACCTGCAGTCACATGACCTTAGCTACGCCTTCAAACAGGAAGTGTACGAATGTATTGAAATAGCGGAGCGCCTGCGCGGGGAGGACTTAGTAAGCTTTGCTTCTGCCTTCCTTTTGGACTGCTGGAACCGTCCATGATGTATTCCAATGTCGTTCACATGCAAGTTCAAATCCCATTCAACCCTTACCATTACAGGCGTTGGCTGTCTACAGTATGTGGATGCCCAGCAGCCACATTGCTGTGCAAAGATGTTTATATGATATGTATAATGCAACATTGTGTCATGTATGATGCTTTGCAGTATAATGCAACATTGTGTCATGTATGATGCTTTGCAGTATAATGCAACATTGTGTCATGTATGATGCTTTGCAGTATAATGCAACATTGTGTCATGTATGATGCTTTGCAGTATAATGCAACATTGTGTCATGTATGATGCTTTGCAGACTTGCAGACGGTGGAATAGAGTTTAGAAGACACTACGTAAACAAGACATGATTCACTCAACTTTGACGCACGAAAATGCGTTTATACCGCGCCTTCAACCCAAATGCTTCCTCCGAAGAAGTCATCAGTTACATGATCACTGCAAAGAACACAACTGGAGGCGGGCATCCGTCTGTTTCTCGTTTTCCGCGGTCCATTTTTGTCTTCAACTTTCCTCTTTTGGAAAGGGAAACAAACTTGTAGTATCAGTCCGATACTGCTAACATCCGGCAGCATCACGACATTTTGGCATGAGTACTATTTTGATGAGAAATATGCTGAAGGACCTTTCGGGGATGCAACCTTGTTGTCGGTAGTATTAAAAATACATACGTGTCTAGAAAAATACATAAAAACAAAAGTAAAAACGCTGATCGAGCACTTTCACTTCCGGATGCAACACACACACACAAACCCACACACGTGCGCACGAGACAACATGACAAGGTGTTGATCTGGCGAGAAACATCTCTTGAATGCCAACACATCACCTTGTCCTTGGCATTCTTGCCTTTTTGGGTTCCTTTTTAAACGGCAGACAGTCCGGCTGCATTCCAAAAGTTGATCCGATACCTCATCAGGACACGGCCCGTGGGAGGGGGATAAAGAGTCGTCTTTAATCACAGCTCGGCGTGTTAAGAGAGAAGATTAAAGCGGAGATGTGTCCTTGCTCGTGTAGCGACGTATTCCAGGGGACTTGCAAGCACAGTGCATTCATTAAAGCATAATGACAGAACGGCTTTAATGCGGGGAAAGCCTGCAAGGGAATGCGAGGTGAAGGGAAATGGACTGCAGGTTTTAAAAGCTGCAGTCCTGATTACTCACTCAACTACCAACTCCATAAAACAGAGCAGCGCTGTTGTTTGGGCTCATTTAGACCCTAAGTGGATTGCGTTGCATGCGAGGCGCACGACTGCACGCCTTCAGGCCCGTCCGCTTTCCCTTCCCAAGATAGCGTGTCCCCCTCTGCTCACATGCGGAACAGGCCCACGCAGGCGTGTCCGAGGCGCGGCCCCGGAGCCGCTCCGGGCCCGCCGCACGTTCTAAAAACACAATTTGACAAGAAAAACTAAAAAACAGAAAAATCAGCAGTGATTTCAGAAGAATTAAGTCAAAATATTGAGGGGTAAAAACATTTGGATTTCATGAAAACAGCGTAATATTTGCAGAGAAAAATATTTTGGTAGCATTAAGTAAAATATTTTTTTAATAAACCAAATAATATGGTGATTTGGGGAAAATTAGGCTGTGCAAAATGTTATAAAGTTATGGAAATGAAGTCCAAACATTATTGGGAATAACGTCAGGGGAACGTACGTTACAAAAGTTGGGAAAAAACAGCAACAAGAATAACCTCCAAATATTGGGTGGAAAATAACCCTCAGGCTGTTTTTCTTCCTTTTGCTGTTATGTTTGCTGTTTTTAGCTCCACGCCGCTTCTTCGCTTTTCTTTGCCTCAGACCAGGGGTGTCCAAACTTTTTCCACAGGGGGCCACTTCCACGTTTGTGTAAAAATAGGTCAAGCTTGGTGAAAAAGCGTATTATTAACACAAACTTTGGCATTTTTGCTGCTCTTTTTGTAATATTCACTCTTGTTAAATATTAACAACAAAATATTTGGAGAAAATAATCGCACTGTAAGAAGAAAAAAATCTGATGTGAGCATAAAGACATTTGTTTTAGTAGCACTGAGTCGAAACACCAAAGACAAAGATTTGATTCACTTAAAGTAAAAATGTAAAAAAACACAGTTATCATTTTGGAAGGGGGAAAAAGTTCCAATATTGTGGGAATAAAGTCATCAGATGTCATTTTTTGATGACAAAAGTTGAAATATTTGAAAGAACAGCAGCAAAAAAGGAGCAAATAAAGTTGGTACTAATAATAAGCAAGTGCCCAAACTTTTGGGCACTTGCTTATTATTAGTACAGCCAGACGGGCGTCCATTCAATGCTCTTGATTATCGGGACTGCAATAATCAATCATTCCTCACTCTTCCCGGTGAGGAACGGGAGCGCACGGTTTCAGTTCTTATGTCCAAAAAAAAAGACACACTAACGACCCGCAGTGTTTGCTGGCGATCATCGGTGTGCGTTTGCTGTGTGCCCAAGCCGTGCACCCACGGCGGTGCCGCGCGTTCGAAATTCCGGGCGGAATGTGTTTGGAATATTTTTCCGTTAAATGGGACATCTCCGAAGCCCAATTTGTATTATGGATTTTCCCGTAAATTGAGTGCAGTTTGCCGTTGAAACAAAATGTAACCCCACTTGATTTAAAACCCACAAATATCAAAAATGGAGTTTTCAGAGAGAGACAACCAGGATTTTATCATTGGCCTGTTGCTCAATAGTTACTCATGCTTTGGGACGTCCCGTATAACGCCCCATACACACTAATTTGTGGAAACTAAGGTCCCACACTCACCAAATCAAAGAAAGACCCGCACGGGACGGCCCATGAGAAACGTTCTCATTCCGCCGGCAAACGGGTGCTCCGTCCGATTCCTCGGCCCGTCTGCAAGCCCGGGGCGCGGGGCTCGCTGCGGCCAATGGCGTCCAGAGGATAAGTGGATGAACACCTCCCGTGAATTGTCCTGTCATTGCCTAAGCTCTGAGAACACAGCCGCTTGGCACCTTTGCTGGCCTCCATTTTCACAACAATGGCGGATAGATGGCAATTACCAGATGCTACTTGGGCCGCACGAGCTCGATTATGCGGCGGCCTCCTCCGCCGTGAGGTCAGGTGATCAGACAAATGATTGGCGATGATCTTCAGGAGAAGAGGAAGGAAGGAAGGAAGGGGAGCATCAGGGTTGGTGAGACTGTCAACATGCTTTAGGCTTCATTGCCGAAATCAGGAGGATAAACCCAAACCCACATACTGGGGATGTTCCGATCGGATCTTAACATTGCCAAAGCTCGGCTTCCACCATGAGATGGGGCCGATCCGGTTGCCGTAAATCCGGGCCACACACGGAGCACTCTCCTTTTTATAGCACAATTAGAAAATAATAATAATAAAAGCCTAATTGTATTATTACTATTTTTAATTTCATGCAAAAAAGTTTTAATTTAAAGAGAAAAAAGTTGTAATTTTACAAGAAAAACGTTTTAATTTAATGAGGAAAAAATGTCGTTAATTTATGAGAAAAAAGACGTAATTTTACAAGGAAAAAAGGAATAATTTACGATAAATTTTGTAATTTAACAAGAATTTAACTAATTTTACAAGAAAGAAGTTTTATAATTTAACAGGAAAATTTAATGGGAAAATAAGTTGTACATTTCTGAGGAAACATTTTTAATTTAATTAAAAAAAATTTTACAAGAAAAAAGTTTTCATTTTACAAAAAAAAAGTTTTCATTTCATAAGAAAAAAGTCATAAATTAATGAGAAAAAATGTTACAAGGATAAAAGTGGTAATTTTACAAGACAACAAATTTAATTTAACGAGAAATAGTTTTCATTTTACAAGAAAAAAGTTTTATTTAATGACAAAAAGTCGAAAATTTACAAAAAAAAACCCCACAAAATTTTACGAGAAAAAAGTCGTAATTTTACAAGAAAAAGAGTTTAGAATTTTCATGGAAAAAAGTTTTCATTTCATGAGGAATAAAAGTGGCAATAAGACCTTTGACCCAAGCCAAAGGTCACACAAGTCCCCAGTGTTTATAGCTGTCCCGGGCAACGCCTGTAAGATGGGGTATTAAAACGTACGACAACAAGGTGGTACACTTAGGAGGAAAAGCTCGTAATATTACAAGTCGAGTCGCAAGTCTAGGAGAATAAAAGCGGGGACTGCGTTAAAAGATCGGGACCTCCCGACCACATTTTTGACCGAGAAAGCGAAGAAGCTAAATGAGGCCCGGCATCGTGGTTTCGCACCAAGTTGACCAACCAGAAAACAGCGCCTCCTAGCCCTTGGGTGGAGAATTGAACTCGCGATGAGGTCAGAAGGCACAGCAGAATAAGACATGGCCGTCAGAGAGAGCCGCGGGTTGGAGACCCGGGACATAAATCACTCGTGTGCGAGTCAAGATTAGCGTGCGACATACCCGGGCAACGCCGCCATGTCCCCAGGTGTTGCCACGGTCGAGATGATCTACCACTCGGAGAACCGCAACCACGGGAACTCGGCGTTTTTCCTGCATGATGACGGCGGTCCTGACGGGCCAAGTGCTGATGATCAAGTGACCCCCCCCCACCCCCTCCCATTTGCTCCGTCTCCCGCATGGGCCCAATCAGGCTAATGAGGCTAGCGCGGCGTCCTTCCCTTTCGCGCTCGCTAACGTGGCGATTGATTGGAGGGTTGGTGGTGGCGGGGGCTTTTAAGGAGGGAGGGGGCGGGAGAAAATTAATAATGTGCTTTTCCACTTTTTTTCCATGTATTCACTGAGGCGGGCGACTTTAGGGAATACCTCTCCGAGGGTACGTTGACTCCTCAATGTCGGGGCGTAAATCTGTCACGCCACGCCATGATGTCTTCATGGCGGGGGGGGCCAACGGCGTGAAGCATCGTGCCGTTCGTCTTCATCCATCCGTCTTCTGCGACACAAACGGACCCTCGGGGCCGGTGAACCTTGAGCGCTCCAAATTTTCAGCATGCCGAGGGCACTGACGCCGCCGATCCGAGTGACCGCCGGCTTCCGACAGCCGCGGCGTGATCGGCTCGGACAGATCTGGACTGGAAAAAGTGGGGCGGCCGTGCCGTCAAAATTCCCGAGGCGGCTAATCCTCGGAAGCCCGCCTCTGGTGGAGACGGCGATGCGAGAAGACAGAGCGGGCGCGGCGTGTGAAGCCAAGTGATGAAGATACCGGCGTCCAGATTAGAAATTGGATGGGACGGGGCGAAGCGGGTAAAACTACTGACACCGAGATCCAGCAAAAATGCTTTTTTATTTCACGAGGAAACGGACCGGGGAGGAAGAGCGCTGATACCAGCAGCCCGAGCGGACAAAAAGCACCCGTGGTCTCCATGGTCACCAGCTCCCCTACAAATACCGACCCAACTGGACCTTTTGGGGCACACAGGGGCTGCAAAGCACTCTCCAAACCGGTGCCGTAGACAACCACAACGTATACCACCAGGCACCGCCAGGACGTTCTCGAGTGTCCCAGCGGGAGCGCAACCTTCTAGCCAATAAAAAGATGCCAAAAATGCCAGGGGTGGGGCCACATCCGGCCCGGCGGGGGTTCGAACGCGGCCCATCAGAAGCGGCCAAAGTGTTTATTATAAACTTTTACCATCCAAGATGGCGACGTGACTTGCAAGCAGTCGATCTTAAGACAACCTTTGATGGTTTCAGCGGCTTCACGTGCAGCCACGCAGACGCCTACCTCACGTACGTGCAGCCGCCCCATCCCCGTCTGGGACGTCCACACAATCTTTATTCATGCACGGCAGGGGGACCCAAACTTTTTTATTGGCCTGAACCAAAGAACCCAAAAACACAATAACAAAGACAAGACAAATTGCAATCTAACGAAAAAAAAAAAAAAAAGGTGCTTTCTTAAGTCGCAATGTTATGGAAACAACAAATGAAGTTAAAGTTATGCTATGAAAATATGAAGAGAAAAAAAATAAAATTACAAGAAAACCATTTTTAAAAATGACAGTTTCAGCTGTAATTTTACAAAAATTAAGTTAAAAAAGGTTATTTTGTGTGTTTTTTTTTTAATAAATACTGAAAAAATGTCATTTTAGTAGCATGGAGTTGAAATACATATATATAGTATTTTTTACAGTCTTAATATGAAGAAAAACACAGAAAAATTAGGCTGGTGCAAAAGTTCTAATGTTATGGGAATAAAGTCCAAATATCAACAAAAAATGATAAAAGATTGTTTGGAAAGAAATGTTTGGGAAAAATCAACAGCAAAAAAAGAGCAAAGGGTGGAGCTGATTTTTGACGTCAAACGACAAAACCCAGATGCACTTTTTTGATCTGCTCGTGTTTGCTTTTTGCAAAATACCAGAATGGCAAGTTACAGCCTTCAATTTTTCAACTTGTGGAAAACGTTTGGTCCACAGTGTATTCCGGGTGTCTTAAAGTGGTGCGGAAAAAAGATCCAGTCAGACAAATCCTTCCAGGTTAGAATTCCAGGTTAGTAACTCGTCGGTGTTTAGTCACTTGGGGGGGCCCGACCCGACCCGACCCAGTCATTCATTTTCTATGCCGCTTATCCTCATTAGGGTGGCGGGGATGCTGGAGCCTATGCCAGCAGGCTTTGGGCGGGAGGCGAGGTACACCCTGGACCGGTCGCCAGCCAATCACAGGACACATATAGACAAACAAACATTCACACTCTAATGGACAATTTAGAGCGGCCAATGAAGCTAACATGCATGTTTTTGGAATGTGGGAGGAAAGCGGAGCACCCGGAGAAAACCCACACACGCACACACGGGGAGAACATGCAAACTCCACACAGAGATGCCCGACGGAGATTCCAACCCTGAACCTCCTGACTGTGCTACCCACTCGACCACCGTGCGGCCCGGGCCCGACCCAGTCATCCTATTTTTTTGACATTTCAAAATCTGACTACGTCATTTATAAAATATGGATGTCATCATCTTCTACCAAGCGTGAACATGAGAAATTTGTCGAAGCGCCTAAAACCCTCCCGGGGGATTATTATCACCGCTTAGGAGAGATCAGGCGTTTTGATGGAGTTCCCAGCACGTGAATTTGGAACCAAAGGGTTGCAATGTTCTTCAAACTGAAGGGGAAAAAACCAAGAACCAGTTTTTGGGAGACGTTTGGGGGCCCCGGCAATTGCCCCTTGTACTGGTAGGTGGGGCCCCGCGTGCATCAAACAGCAATTTTGTTCATTCCTTGCGAGCTGTAAACGTCAACACACATAAAGCCAATTGCATAACTCCGCTTGAAATATGCGTTTACATATCAGCTGTGCACTCAAGCGTCCTTTCAATGCGGAATATGATCAGAAAAAGCCTCATATTTTTCTTTATTTTAGGACCCATTTACAAAAAATGATCTTTTTTAATTACTATAATTATGTACATCTATATTGATATATA
Source organism: Oostethus manadensis (assembly GCA_024372805.1). Lineage (NCBI taxonomy): Eukaryota > Metazoa > Chordata > Actinopteri > Syngnathiformes > Syngnathidae > Oostethus > Oostethus manadensis. The sequence continues at coordinate 345,377 of QODF01000174.1, forward strand.
ATTAGACTTTTTATATTATTATTTATATTGTTTTTCTTTTTTTATTTGTATTTCATTACCACAACATGAAGGTAAAAAAAAATATGATTCATTCATTCATTTTCAAATATTATTTCTGTTAGGCCAGATAAAGTGGTCCCTACAAAACCTCTCCACGCATTAGCAGTACGCGGGACCATGAAATAAGATAAGATATCTTACCTGCAAAGCTGTCCTGCTTTCTTTCAACTAAGCAAACTTTTTAGGCTAACACCCCCCAGACCCGCCGCCGCAGCAGCAGAACATTCTGACATTCAAAGCAAGAACAATTGACGGCAGATGAAGCGATAATCAACGTAGCCTTTAAAGGTCACCCCACAGGCTGAGCAAAAAAACTATTTCCACATATTTTGGTCAAAGTGATGAGCTGAATGAAAACCAGAACCGGCTGCCCCCCTCCCAGACAGGGAGCTTAAAATGTACCTTGGTTGATGTCATAAAAGATTTTTTCTGCATACATTTGCCAAGAAACTACAAACGCATACAAGTTCAACCTGTTGGAGACATTAAAAACATTTAAAAAGCCAAAATATTACAAGATTAAAGCCCAAATATTAAGAGAAAACATTTCATTTTAGTAGCACTGACTTGAAATATTAATAATATTAATATTAATATTAATAAAAGTCTCATTATTATGAGAAAGAAAACAAGTAATAAAGTTGTAAAAGTTATACTACGAGAATAAAGTTTAAAAAAATAAAATTTCAAGTGTCAATATTATAAGAAACAAAGAAAACTAATACAGCCGTAAAAGAATAAAGTCCACAAATTAAGAGAAAGGGAAAAAACACGGGGGGTCAGGGAGGCTGTCAAGCTGAAGAAGGAGTCCTACCAAGCATGGATGACTCCCGAAGCAGCTGACAGGTACCGGCAGGGCGAGCGGTGGTCGAGGATAAAACTCGGGTGTGGGAGGAGTTCGGTGAGGCTATGGAGCACGACTTTCGGTCGGCCTCGAAGAGGTTCTGGCAAACCGTCCGACACCTCAGAAAGGGGAAGCAGCCCCCAGTTCACACTGTTTACGGTGCGGACGGGGGCTTGCTGACCACGACTGTGGATATAGTTGGTCGGTGGAAGGAATACTTTGAGGCCCTTCTCAATCCCACTGACATACCTTCCATAGAGGAAGCAGAGTCTGAGGATACGTACGTGGACAGTTCTATCACCGTGGCTGAGGTAATTGGGGTAGTTAAATCACTCCCCAGTGGCAAGGCTCCGGGGGTAGACGAGTTCCGCTCAGAATTTCTCAAGGCTCTGGATGTTGGAGGACTGTGTTGGTTGACACGCCTCTACAACATTGCATGGAAGTCAGGAACAGTACCTCTGGACTGGCAGACCGGGGTGGTGGTCCCCATTTTTAAAAAGGGTGACCGGAGGGTGTGTTCCAACTATAGGGGGATCACACTCCTCAGCCTTCCTGGGAAAGTCTACTCCAGGGTGCTGGAGAGAAGGGTACGACCGTTAGTCGAACCTCGGTTAGAGGAGCTGCAATGTGGTTTTCGTCCCGGTCGCGGAACACTGGACCAGCTCTACACCCTTGCAAGGGTACTCGAGGGTATGTGGGAGTTTGCCCAACCGGTCTACATGTGCTTTGTGGACCTGGAAAAGGCATTCGACCGTGTCCCTCGTGGTGTCCTGTGGGGGGTGCTCCGGGATTACGGGATGGGTGGTCCGCTACTTTATATATACTAAGAGAATAAAGTCACAGCATTATTCAAAATAAAGTTTACAGGAAGAAAGTTGAAAAAGCAGAAATGGAAAAAAGACGGCCATCATTTTATGTTTGATGTTATTGTGTATTAATATGACTTCTTCTTATGTATAATTACGTATTGCACTACAAGCTGGAAGTGAGCACTTACATTTTATATATATTTTCCTATTTTATCTTCTTACTCTTCTCTTTCCCGGTGGTTTTATTCTGCTGGCATTTTTGGAGAGCTGCGTGAAACCTAACTTTTTCTCGCAGATGAATCAAGTATCAATGCATTTGTCGCATTTTACCTGAAAAAGTGTCCTACAATATTCCATATGTGCTCGTGTTCCTTTTCCAGGGCACAACATCAGACAGCATCAAATGTCGAAATTCTATGAAAAGGCTACTGCAACCGTCCCGGATTTCCCTTGACTACTTGCAAGTAGTATACTTGTATGTTCAATTTAAATACTTTGGAAGCGACTGTTGGGCCGGACTCAAACGCTTGGCGGGCCAGATGTGGCCACTGGGCCATAGTTTGCCCACCCCTGTCCTGAGGGAATCATACATTGGATTAGGAATGATGCTGAGCAACGAGCGACATTTACTGTGCATTTGACTCAAGTGCAGAGAGTACCGGACAACTACCTGATGTACGGGGGGGGGATGTTATTTCTGGGAACCTTTCGGGTCTGCTCTTCTGCACTGATGAAGTCTGTAAGATCCTGCCAATGTGGGTTCACTTTGTCATGTGCTTATATTCAGAGAAAAATGTTGTAATCCAAACCGAAGCGGTCATAATTTTACAAGACCAAGAAAGGAAAAATTTTAGTAATATAAAATGAAAATTTGAAAGAAAAATGTCACTCTTTTTAAAGTGGTAGTAAACAAAAAGAACTAAGTTGATATTTTTGGAAAATTAAGTTGGGGAAAAAGTTATTTTACAAAAATAAAGTCAAAATATGATGGGAATAAATTACCCCAAAAATTTCAAAAGTAAAAAAGTTGAAATAATTAGAAGGAAAAAAAAGCAGGAACGAAAAAAAACACAGCTGTAATTTTACGAGAATAAAGTCAAAATATTAAGAGAAAGACTAATTCTAATAAGAAACAGACACAATTTTACAAAAACAATTATTTTTTGTAAAAAAGAAGAAAAAATACATTTTAGTAGCCGAAATTTGAAATATGAAGGAAAAACATTCTTTCATATCGCAATAGACAAAACAATACACAAAAAAAAGTTAGTCGAATTTTAGGTGTATAAAGTTAAAATATGAAAAAAAAAGAATTTTTTCAAGTCATTTTAGTAGCACAAAGTTGAAATAGTAAAAAATAATAAAGTTGTCATTTTTAGAAAATCAGGTTGCGGAAAAAGTTCCGTTACAAGAATGAAGTCAAAATATTATGCTAATAAAGTCATATTTGAAATAGTTTGAACAAAGTCAAATAAACAGCAAAATATTGACAAAAAATACTAGAGGCCTTTTCAGTATCCATAAATATGAAATATATCGACATATACAAAATGGTGGAATGCTTTTGTTTGAGGAAAGGAAGGAAAAACGCGCATTTCACGACCGAATCAGCCTGACAGCCAATTTCACTTGGAAAGAAAACACCCCCGATTGCCTCGAATCAAAAAGCGCAGGAGCATTTTGGGGTTTGTTTCATCCCGAGCGAGACGTGCATGAATAAATCAGGTGTTCTTCTCGGAGGCGGGCCGCGTGGAAGCCCTTGTCTGCTATCGCAAACCTGCTGTGACGTGATGCATCTTGGAACGCCAGCCCGTCCTAAGAGGAGCTGACAAGAGCTGTGGGATGGATGTGTGAAAGTGCAGCCAGCAGATGGAGGCCTGGGCGGGCCCCGCCGGGACCTCAGCCACGCGAGCCTCCCACCGCCGCCTCGCCATCATCTCAGACCCGCGCTACTAGCAGGACCCAACATGACGCTCACCTTTAAAGAAACGTACGCTTGAAAACATTGGCGTGTCTCCACTTAAAGGAAAAGTGCAACCCTTGTGTGAGACATGAAGCGACACTGTGCTGACGTGGAAGCCTGAGGAAAATGGGTCCTTCAAGACAATATTCAGAACCGCATACTTTGAGAGGGGAAAACTTCTGAAGAGGTGCAAAAAATGTTTAGCTGTTCAGCTGAAATGATCTTCAATGTCTTAAAATGGAAAGCAAAACCAGAGACACGTGGCAAAAAACAAAAGAATGGCAAAGGCTCAGCCAATGATCAGCTCCAGAATGATCAAAGACAATCTGGAGTTACCTGTAAGTACTGTGACAGTTAGAAGACGTCTGTGTGAAGCTAATCTATTTACAAGGAAAAAAAGGCTTGTGCAGAAGAGGTTACAATCGATAAAATTGTTCTTATTGGGTCGAAAGGCCGCAGACAAACTCAGAATTCAAGCCACAGTACACAGTGAAGACTGAAGCATCATCATCATCATCATCATCATCATGCAATGGGAATGTTTCTTCTACTATTTATCCCATAGCAGGGATCATGGATCAGTTTGCATATGTCGGAATACTTGAAAAGGTCATGTTGCCTTATGCATGCCCTTGAAATGGCTGCTCCAACAAGACAGTCACTGTCCTGGCGCTGACCCAGGCACCGCCTCGCCAGTCGCTACGGCAGTCCTCAAAATGAACCCTAAACACGAGAAACCGGCAGCTCCCCGCGCTCGGAGTCCAGAAGCATTGCACGCTTTTCAAAGTGCAATTTTATTTTTAAACCTGTTATTTATTCCAGCCCCCTCTCGCGTTACGACGGCTTTGATTGCAATATCTAACGCTCCCTCTGGTGCTGCGGCGGAGGCGTACCTGCCCGAAACAGCCAACACCTCCAGTGACAATCGAAAACAACACCTTTGGCATGTCTCTCCCTGCCCCTTCAAGTGCAGCAGATGTACTCGAACGCCCCATTCTTAATGAGCCTGTCTTCAAAGCAGCCACAAAGACAACTCGTTGTTATATTTTTATACAATGCTGCGTTTCGCCAGCCTAGCGTAACCGACGTAATGAAGTCCCGAGAAGACCAGGAGGCCGCATCTTCCATAAAGAAAAGCAAAAAGCCTTTTTCTGTATCTGGGGGAAAAGTCATAGAACAAAATACACTCCTGCTGGAAATCTGAAAAAGCAGTTGAAAGAAATGCAAAGATGTACATTTTGCACTCTTGGACCTTAAGGAGGTTCTACACAGAGATTCAAAAGGAACCAAGAAAATTTGGCAGTAAGACAAAATATTTCCTGAGTAAGGACTAATTCCAAACGACCATGGAATAGGCTGATCATCAGCTGATCAGATGCGAAGCTTCACACCTCCCTAAGGTGGTGAAGATGGCTTCACGGAGGGCATCCGCTGTCTGGACCTCATGTCCATTTTTCCATCCATCCCCAAAGGCTCTCCATTGGATTTAGATGAGGGGAACACACAGGATGAGCTTATTCCTCTGGAAGAAGTTCTTTGTGAGGTGTGGAAAAAGCCAGTCCTTACCACACAGACCAGGACCTTCGGTCATGAGAGATGCCCCCTGCAACATCTCCACATAGATGCCCCTGCACGACCTCAAGCTCCATCGTCCCATTGAAGGATCATGATGGTGGCGTGTGGAAAACATCTCAGGTGGAATCTCCTTGTCATGCCAGTAACGTTGGAAGCCATCAGGACCGTCAAGGGAGAAGAAAACTTTCTTCCACCTTTCAATGTCCCATCTTTGGCGCTCTCCTGCAAATTGCAACTGCCCAATTTTGTGGCCTTGAAGGAGACAACATTTTTTCTTCTTAGATGTCATCCCTGGCAGACGGCGTCTGACGGTTATTGGACTGCACTCGGCATCAGAAACAACCTTCCTTTGGGTCCAGGATGGTCCTCTGTCTTGACACCAAATGGGGCCCTCCGGGTCATTTCTTTGGGTCTACCACTTGACTTTTTTGTTCCACGAGCCTCAGGATGTGTGAAGAAGTTTGAAATGACTGTCTGAGTGTGGAAAAAATCTCAGGTGGGATCTCGTCGTCATGCCAGTAACGTTGGAAGCCATCAGGACCGTCAAGGGAGAAGAAAATGTTCTTTCACCTTTCAGTGTCCCATGTTTGCTGCTCTCCTGCAAATCCCAAATGTCCGGTTGTGTGGCCTTCAAGCAGGCGAGGTTTTTGAAGAGCTTTTTTTTTTTACACGCCTTCTCTGGCAGGTGGATAATTTTGTAAGACTTGTGAGTTTTCAAAAGAGTAAAAAAATATTAGAAATTGCCCTAAATCCGCTGACAGTGATCCATGCACATCACACTTAAATATGTAAATTATCCTGATAGAAATGATTTTATTTATACTTTACTTTACTATTTATACTTTAGGCCGCACGGTGGATTAGTGGGTAGCATGTTGGCCTCACAGTCAGGAGGTTCAGGGTTGGAATCTACAGTGGGCATCTCTGTGGGGAGTTTGCATGTTCTCCTCGTGCGTGTGTGGGTTCTCTCCGGGTACTCCGGTTTCCTCCCACACAAAAACATGCATGTTAGCTTCATTGGCCGCTCTAAATTGTCCATTAGAGTGTGACTGGTTGTTTGTCTATATGTGCCCTGCGATTGACTGGCGACCGGTCCAGGGTGTACCCCGCCTCCCGCCCAAAGCCAGCTGGGATAGGCTCCAGCATACCCACAACCCTAATGAGGATAAGCGGTATAGAAAATGGATTTACTTAAAATTAGACATGCACTATTTTTTTTTTTTTTTAATACCCAGTACTAACAACTTTCTGCTTCTCAAGACCAATAGGGTACCGAAAAGCAATACGCTTTTGAATGTACTATCTAATGTAGTGTAGTTTGTGCACACTAAGGTAAGAAGGAGTGGAAGAAATGAGGGTGTGACCAAGAGACCAAGAGTACCTGTTGATGTTTCCTAATGAAATATCATGACATTACCACATCACTACCACCAGGAGAACCGGAGCACGGAGGGTGAGGAGGCACCAGCTGAGGCCCAGAAAGGTGCACTGTATTCGGACACACGCGCCGACCAGCCGATGTGGCACCACGGAGGTTTCTGGCTTCATTGCGCCGTTTTTTTTTTTTTTTATCGGTTATTGGAACTATCAGTACGATAATTCCCTTATATAATAATCGTGCCGCCCTATTTGATATTGTATTTAATATTTTAAATTTCTTCTGCAGGCGTTATAATGGGTTGGACTGAAATTTCACCAGCTTTCCATATAAGTGGTACCAAACATTAAAAAAATGTGAGCACTAATACGCGAGGCCTGTCACACACACCTACACCATCACTTTCCAGTTAGACCGTGGAGCACAGCAGCGAGATCCTGCGGCCAGGCGGCGCGTCGAACATGAGTGACAAACGACTCGGCCATCTGTCAGGCAGCGCATCGGGGAGGACGGTCTGCTGCAGTCGTGCAGCCTGCAGAGCCGCTCTCCGCCTCCTTTCAAGCAACAAAGCGTCTCCAATTTGTATGCTAAAAAACTGACGTCTAATCCAAGAACTGCGCGGAGATAATCTGCACCTCGCTACTCCAGATTGGTGTTCACTAGTACATATTTTTGTGAGGGAACAAGAGTGAAATAAACCCTTTCTTTGGAATAAAAATGCATTTAGAGTTCCTCCACGAGGTTGTTTTTCTATTTATTGTCAGCTTTCAAGCCTGCGTGATGTGCTAGAATTGTGATGTGATTCTTCAATGGTGGGTCAGGACCCAACAATGACAGCCCACATGGGAATGTATTTAGTTTGAACATTGTATGCAAGGCACCAGACAGAGAAATAAGGAACAAGCATGAAATCAAACTAACATAAGTTAGATGATTATCCTGTGGGAAAAAAGCCTTGCATGAAACAAAGAAATGTTCTTCCTACTTCTTTCCTGTACGGGAAACCCTTTTTGGGTGGGATGTGGACTGCTTGGCAAAAACCACATTACAAGATAAAACACTGACTTTTTCCAAACAAAATTATTTGCTAACATATTTTTTTTGAGGCGTCGACTCTCCTTTTGGGCATTTCGCATACGTCATGTTGTTTAAAGGGAAAGTGCATCATCTGCAATCCTCATGTGAGACATCAACATGTATGTCGTTCTCTTTTCTGTCACTCCTAAAGGTGTAAAGACAGCTAAAAATGCACATACTGGGACGCACCCCTTCCACCTAAAAAACCTTGAAAAAACTCCCAAAACGCCACCAACCAAGCTACAGCGATATTATTATTATTAACGTTGTTACGCCAAAGTACTATGCTACTGGCGTAGTGACACCTTGCAACACTCGCCGGCTAGCGACTAGCTTCACCACACACTTGCTCACAATGCCTCAGGCTGCTAGCGAAAGGTGACGCCACATATTGGAGTGGCCGCCACCGCTGCTGTGTTTTTGTTTTCGGCGCCGGGTGTAGCCTCGCTTTCTATGTTGCTATGTGACGTCAATGCACCCAGGAAGGAAGAAATGAGCACTTAGTATTCCTTGTTATCATGAATGTGCCTGTTAGTACATGCTCACTGCAGGCGTAAAAAATATAAAACCTTGGTGGAGGTCATTTAGTAGCGGAACTTCTAGCGGGAATAGGTGTGTCCCGTTACGTGCATCGATTAGCGGCCTCTTTCTGCATCTTCAAAACACACAGGAAGGAGAAAGTCATGTGTGCTCATGTCTCACAAAAGATTGTTGACTGTAAAAAAAAAGTGTTTTTGAAGGCTAATTTTAAGTAAAAATGCAATTCTTGCTTTTTGCACAGTGTAGTGGTGGCTTGAGACTTAATGGGCGTCCCGGGAGAAGCCCCGGATTACGCGATATGTGAAATTAGAGTTTAAAGCAAAGTGAAAAAGGACGCTTTAGGGCTGCTGCAGAGAAACAGCAATAACAGACGCAGACTGGTTGGAACTAATGAGGCACGCAGCTTTCTGGAAGATAAACACACACACACACACACACGAGAGCCTGGTGGAATATTAAACGGCTGGAAGATACCAAGACACCGTTCCATTACATTTCATTTTGCATGTCCTGGTCGCGGGGGAAGCAGTCTCAGTAGGGAAGTCCGCACTTACCAGTCTCCAGCCACCTTCTCCAGGTCCACCGGGGGGGACACAAAGGTGTTCCCAGGCCAGCTGTGAGCCACAATCCCTCCATCGTGTCCTAGGTCTGCCTTCTCCACCTCACCAGGGTGGCATCCAGGAGGCATCCAGACTAAATGCCCGCATCACCTCCTCCGTGAATCACCACCTTATTGTGGTGGAGGGGTGTGAGTGCCCGAGTGATCCTAGGAGCTATGTTGTCGGGGGCTGTATGCCCCTGGTAGGGTCTCCCAAGGAAAAGGGGTCCTAGGTGACTGGCCAGACAAAGAGTGATTCAGAAGACCCCTATGAGAAGCATCAAGAGGGCGGACCGCGCCATAGAACCAGGCCTGGTGGTCGGGCCTTCGGCCATGGGGCCCGACCGGGCACAGCCCGAAGAAGCCACATGAAAGGCATAAGGGTCGGGTGCTATGCAATATGGGCGGCGGTAGAAGGTGGGCGACCTGGTGTTTGCCAAATCTGGTTCTTGGGAGACCTGAGGTTATTCATTACTGTTCATTTTCTTTTCGATGGTGTTGGAATGGCATATAGATATCTATCTATCTCTATATCTCTATATCTATCTCTCTATATATAGATAGATAGATAGAGCTATATATATGCATATCTATATAGATATAATATCAAATATTAATGCCTCAATATTCACATTTAGACATTTTACATTTTTCAAACAATAATTTACATTCATTTGAGCACTTGATAGATTAAATATTTTATGTAAAATGTCTAATATGTAAATATAATGTATGTAAACAAATGTCTTGTAAATGTAAAATGTCTACGTATAATATATACGTATACTATGTATACGTATATATATATATATACACACATATATATACATATATACGTATACTATGTATACGTATATATATATATATACACACATATATATACATATATACGTATACTATGTATACGTATATATATATATATACACACATATATATACATATATACGTATACTATGTATACGTATATATATATATATACACACATATATATACACATATATATATATATATATATATATATATACACACACACACATATATATATATATATATATATAGTTAAAATATTACTTTTTAACAGTAAAATGTGATAATGTGAGAATTTTAGGAAGTCAAAATAAAGTCAAACTGTAATGACAAAACAGACTAAACTTGTTGACATTTTGCAACATAAGGTTGAAATATCGAAGGAAAAGGAGTTTATTTGAGTTGTAATGTTATGAGAAACAAACGAAAAAAGCTGGAATTTTTGCTATATATAAGTTGGGAAAATGGTATAATATGGGAATACGTTCTAAATATTATGGGAAAAAAGTCAAAATATTGAAAAAAAATGTAGAGATTAAGACAAAAGTAGAAATATCTATTTATTGCTTGAGGAAATGTGCCAATCATTTTTCTCTGTGTGGCGCTTGCTGGAAAAAGTTAGGACACCCTTTGGATCTTTTAACAGGCCCCTTAGTTTTATAAATGTCCGCATTTTCACTACAGCGCTTCGGTTATTTGTTTCTTTTCTCTAACTGCTTGGTTTGACCGTGTCCTTGTGTGCTCTGGCTGGAAATAAAACGCATCACCATTCTGATTACTGCTACGTCGCTGCCGATTTCCCCGCCGCGTCCTCCCGTCCCGGCCGCCATCCGGTCAGGGAGTCACGCCGCCGCCTCGCTGAAGTTAACGTCACAATACGTTTAGCGCATGCCTTCATCCTCCCGTCTGCCCTCGCTCTCTCCACTTCTTATCAGTGAGGCCGTAAGCATCGACAACACGCACACACACACACTTCCTGTCTGGCACCTGAGCCCCAGAAAAAACGACTGGGGCCTAATCTCGTCTGTCTCAGCTGTTGCCAGGTTGAATGGGTTTCGTAGCACCGGCGGACGGCTTTATCCGTGACCTGCAGAGAAAAGCTCACTCGCCCAACAGCTACCCCGCGCACACACAACGCACGTCCGTATCACACACTCCACGCAAGCACGTGCACTTGGAAGCAAGATGTTGCTGGTTTACTAGTGTGTTTGGGGCGATTGTCTTGATGAAACATCCATTCCAAGGGCATGTCTTCTTCAGCATGACCTCTTTGAGTATTTGGACATATGCAAACCGATCCATGATCCCTGCTAAGGGATAAATAGTTGGATAAACATGCCCATATCATGATGCTTCACTGTCTTCACTGTACTGTGGCTTGAATTCAGAGTTTGGGGGTCGTCTCCAAACTGTCTGCGGCCCTTGGACTCAAAAAGAACACTTTTACTCTCATCGGTCCACAAAATGTTCCTCCATTCCTCTTCAGGCCAGTTGATGTGTTCTTTAGCAAATTGTAACCTCGTTTGAACATGCCTTTTTTTAACACAGGGACTTTGCAGGGGATTCTTGTAAATAGATTAGCTTCACACAGACTGTCACAGTACTTACAGGTAACTCCAGACTGTCTTTGATTATCCTGGAGCTGATCGTTGGCTGGGCCTTTGCCATTCTGGTTATTCTTCCATCCATTTTCCATCCCGAGTTGTCTTCCGTTTCCCCATCAACTTTCGAATCAAAGTACGCTGTTCTTCTGAACAACGTCTGGGAGGAGCCATTTTGCTCAGGCTTTCAAAGAGAAATGATGTTCAACATGCTTCCTTAAATAGGGGCCAGCTGATTCACGCCTGTTTTGTCACTACATTGATCACTGATCGAATGCCACACTGCTTTTTTTTTAACTTTCAGCTAATTGGCCACTTGCACAGCCTTAAGAGCGTGCATGTCATGAATGCTGGCTCTTTTTTGTTTTCTGAGAATCTACTGCACCTACTGGTACCCCGTTTGCCATGTAGCAATAAAATGGTACTAATATTCATCTGGTTAGTCTCATTGGGCTGCCATTATTTTGAACACTACTGTACTTTGTTACTTTCAGCCCTGCTTTGGGACGATGCCGAAGCGTATATTCTTTACCACCTCATAGTGCGCATTTTAAACCTTTTTGTGGGCTTTTTACATTTTAATAGTCTAGCCTGAAAAATTGATCAGACTTTGCAACTGCAGAGGACAACAACAAAAAGGGTTGAGTTTTTAAATCTTTTTTGGTTTGTTTTTTACGTTATTAAACTTTAATCCTATGCAAATGGTGCCCCAGAATAAATGCTATTTTAATGGCAGACACAAACCGGCGCAAAGTCAGTGGCGCGGAATGCAAGTAAGGAATTAGAGGTGTGGGATTTCAAATTAAAATGGAAAAAAACAGCTCGTTATAGTAATGCAAATGTGCGTGTAATCAATTTAAAATGAAAAGGTTTTTAGCTGCCATATGCACCCACGCGTGTGTGTACACAAGCCTGGAGAAGTCATCACTGCATCCACGATTCATTGCGCAATCCATCCTAATCAGCCGGCCCATCAGAGGCAATATATCCTCCCCTCCGTCTCGCCTCCCTTCCTCGGGCGGAGCGATTGAGGATGTTCCTGCCCACCGTCTCCTCCCCTTCATGTCACACCTCCCCCTCCCCCTCCTTCCACCGCCCACCTCCATGCCGGGACGGCTCTTAAGTGCTTGTGGGTTTTTATGTTGCCAGTGTTTTATGGGCGTGGGCAGAAGCCAGGGGCAGTTAAATGCGGAAGCAACGCGGGAGGGGGCGGGCCGGGAGGAGGAGAATGAGGCGGCGTAGGGAATTACCGTAAATCCAGTCTTTATCGAGAGCAACGCAAACGACAACACCCCACTTACCTGATCAATCAGCGCGGGCCCGAGGAAGGCCCATAAAGGAAAAGCGCACTTTTGGGGAATTGTGCCCATTATGTGGGACTTTTCTGTGCGTTCTAAAGATATAAAAACAGGTCAAAAGAGGCAGCTCATGGGCTGGCGCACCGATTGTTATTCATATTATTGGTATTAACATTGTTACGCCAAAGAACTATGTCAGTGGCGTAGTGACACCTCGCCGCTAGCGACTATTCACCACACACTCGCTCACAATGCCTCAGGCCGCCAGCAAAAAGTAGCTTTTTTTCCATTTTTACAAGGCACAGAACCGGCACTCTCATACCACAGGCAAACAAATCACTTCATTTTGCCTGGAAACATGACGGAAGTTTGCTTAGCAGATTGAAAAATGCATCTTTGTCTTCATTTTTCTCAGGTTGCCGCATGTCCCCTGAAAACTGCCGGCTGGCGCGTTGAAAACCAACGACGTGAACGCCGCAAACCGCCAGTACAGCCGTCCATCGCTGTGTCCCGCTACGACTATTCGCTGACTCACCCTATTTAGGGGCCTATGATTTCCGTGTTGACAGAATTGACTGTTAGAGGCGGAATCTCGCGGAGACTGACGACATGTGAAAGAAATGCAGTCATCCTGAGGAGAAGGAACGTTCATGTGGGGGAGTATACACCCGGCAGACGGATCTTATTACGAACACTCAAACGCCCCCTCCAGAACCAAACAAGCTGACACAACGATCAACACCAAACCTCCTTTTTGCTTCGGAAAACGGAATTCTAAAAAATGAAAACGGAATTTGGGGGAGAAAAATGGAAGTTCTATGTAGTATTGTGGTGACTAGACATCAGTGATGTTAGCTTACATGACCTTTGACACCGCATGGAGACATGCCATGGCTGAGATTGAGTGGGGAGGAAAAAAGGTTCTCCTCTCATTCCATGTGGAAGTGGTACTTCTCCCCCTTATGCCCCTACACATATCTGACATGCAGGGTCTATTTTTCGGTTTTAGCATGGTACATTAAACAGTGAAACCTTGTAGGATCTTGTTGTCGCCAAAATATGTTTGGGTTTTTGTACACTGTCTTGGGTCAAACTGGGTCAAAGCAGTCGAGTGCCCAAACACTGACTGGGTGAGGAATGGATAGCGGTTCATGCAGAGGTCGGGAAACAAAAGACCGATTTCTTTAATCGTCTTTGTTACCTGTGTGTGTTTGACTTACAGAACGATAAACAACTCTGTGTCTGTCACCTTCATTCCTCCTTTGATGACGAGGCATTCAAGCGCACTGCGTATTCATTTGACCTATTCAATCATTCGTGGTGTCTTTTTTGGTACCTGTGGTATACCTTCAACGCTGGAACTGGCCCAAGTTCCCAGCCACTTGTTGCTAGGCAGAATTCATAAAAGTCGGTTCCGTTCGCACCCGCTTGGTATTCATGTTTTTCCACTTTTGTCGGATTTGTTTTGGTTTTTATTCTCAAGCGCGTACTTTTTCTTTTTTTTTTTTACCGTTCTCGGTTGTTACTTTGTTTTTTCCCCTCTCATATTTGCGTAGTACGGGTCTCACGAGATGAGCCGATACGCGAGACTGGGTCGGCGAGGACGAGACGGGATTTTAGCATAAAAACGCGTTGAAAAACACAAGACTACGATGAGAAATGACTCATTTTACATCCACCATGTTGCACGCTTCTGCGCTCTGTGCGTATGCTGGCGGCCCCGCCTCCACCCGCCGGGACTGTGGGACTGACAAGGGTTCATGCCGTTCTTCCCGTTGTTTTATGGAACAAAGGCACCAAACCGATGCACAGGGTGAATCCCCTTCCTGCCCGTGCGGCGGCAGGAGGAAAGCCGGCACACCTTGGTTCTACAGCGGAATGAACGGAGGGAGCGAATCCTCCTGTCAGTCATTCAGGCTCTTTGTCCCAGTGGGGAGAGGCGGGGCTACGCGCTAGCGGTTGCACTCTACTGTAGCTAGCCGTGTGCTACACGAATACTTTCTTCACGCCTGTTGTGCACAAAACACCGCCTGATGTCAATTGTCATTTTGTGGGAAAGACAGCAAAATAAATATTACAAAACCTCATTTGGTGGCATCCAAAACTTTGACCAAACGGCAAATCACAAAGAGTTTTTGATGTAAGTGCACTTTTTGCTAAAAGAGACGGAGTCCATTTTATGTTCATTGGGAATTTTCTCCCTTTTTAAAATGCTTTTTGCTTAAAAGCTCTTGACATTCCACCTAAATGTTAGATACGCTTGAGGGTTTAAAGTTCTTTGATTTTGATACAGTGTACTGGCGTTATTATGCCAAATATAATCATGGAAAATATGCTTATAAATAATGTTGGCAATATTACATACATATGTTATTATATTCATGCAAGAAAATGCCTCAAAATAATGTTGACAATATTACATACATATATGTTATTAATATATTCATGCAAGAAAATGCCTCAAAATAATGTTGGCAATATTACATACATATGTTATTATTATATTCATGGAAGACAATGCCTCAAAATAATGTTGGCAATATTACATACATATGTTATTATTATATTCATGGGGACAAAAGGTCTCAAAATAATGTTGGCAATATTACATACATATGTTATTATTATATTAATGGAAAAAAAGGTCTCAAAATAATGTTGACAATATTACATACATGTATTGTTATTGTATTAATGGAAAAAACACGTATAAAAATAATGTTGGCAATATTACATACATGTTATTATTGTATTAATGGAAAAAACACGTATAAAAATAATGTTGACAATATTACATACATGTTATTATTGTATTAATGGAAAAAACACGTATCAAAATAATGTTGACAATATTACATACATGTATCGTTATTCATATTTTGGTTTTTGTGTGTTTGCAGGCCATAAGGGACCCAGTGCACCTTCTACGGGTCTACCAGCGTACCATCATTGGCCACGGCACCAGCCTCATGTCGAAAAACGCCGGGCGTTCGTTAAACTGCTTCCTGGCGCCGGCGCTGCAACGGGAGACTGGGAACTTTACCGGCCGGTATTCCGTAATTGCTCCCTTGTTCTCACCCGTCTGCCGGGCGTCTCATTTGAGCGTCGCGCGTCTTTAAGCTCTTGAGTCGGGCGGTTAGCTGGCGCGCAAAAAGGTCGACAGAAGAGCACAAAGAAAGACAGCCAGACAGCAAAGTCGTCGCCCAAACCGAACCCTCCGAGGGTGCCCCCATACCTGCCTGTCGCCATGGCAACGCAGCGCGGGATTTAAACACTCTTCTGGTTTTCTCCTCACTTTACTGGTGCCTTTTGTTGTTGCCATGCTACTTCCTCTGCCGAGGCCCTTTTCAACGTGGCACCACGGACACAAAACGGTGTATACCAACACATAATCATCACCATGATTGATGTTTGCAAACACGCGCACATTAGCACTGACGAGAGACGTTCCACGCACACACACCCGTGCACGCTGGCACCTGCTGACAGTCGGCGGCCAATGGAGATCCATCATTTTCTGCTACAGTCTCATCATCAAGCATCATTTAGGCATGCTGGCCCGCCTTCCCCCTCCCCCGAGGCACTCCTGAGCCAAGACAGATTATATTTCTCCCAAACACACACACACACACACACACACACAGCCATGTAAGGAGGGAGGAAAGGTTCCCGAGCGGGCTGTCACTGCCACCTTGTGGTTAGTTCAGGAGCCTCACATACAGTGCAGTATTTTCCGGTTCTCATAATGTATCCCTGCTGGATTGACTAATAGTATTACCAGCGCTCATCTGTGGTGGTCTTGTTTTGAGACGTAGAGTAATACAAAAAATGGAAAGAAAGTGCTGTCAAAAAAGCCCGTCAGCGGCGCTAACTCCTTTATTTCATTTACTAAAGGAGCGACACTTTCTGAAGGAATTGCGTGTGAATGCGAGAGCAGAATGACGGGACAAACGAGCACTCGCTGTGTGAGTCTGTTGGAAAAAAGAAGGACAAAAAACTATTTTAGCATGCTAATGCTAATGCAGCAACACTTTGAGAAAAGTGGCAGTAAGTCAAAGGCATTCGGAATTCTGGAATAATTGGAACGTCGGGAAATGTGGGAATTGTTTACATATGGATAACAGCACAAACGTCCTGGATTCATTGTGCAAGTAAATACAACTCAAATTACATCACAGGCTATCAGCATTCTGGAAAAACAGGAATGTCGGGAAAAGTGGGAATTGTTGTGATGTGGGTCATAACACAAATATCATGAATTCATTGAATTATTTGATGTTGGAACGAATCAGAATCTGTTGAGAAATGTGGAAGTAGTTGGAACTCAAATTAGATCAAAGGTGTCCAGCATTCCAGAAAAATGGGAATGTTGGGAACTGCGAAAAATGAGTAGCAACTTGGTGCTGGAATTGTTAGAACTGGTTACAATTTTTGAAACAGTAAGAGCAATTAAGATCCGTGGAAAACTGTGTCATGGAAAAGTGTGAATGTTGGAAAAAGTGTGGAAAGCTACTATTTTGAAGTCCTGGATGTTTGGAATGTTTTCATGGTAGAATGGATGGAATTGGTTGAAAAAAGAAGGAATTCTGGAAGTTTCCAAAGTTTTAGGATTTTTGAAAACATGCACACACAAAAAAAAGGTTCCAGGGTAAAACATGACGTGCGCACATGAATCGGGCATTTCAAAAACGAGTGCCATTAAAGGACGCTTCCGTTAAAGCCTTTCTGCTGTACTTGTCCCCTTTCTCATGCTTTGTGGTCTTCCATTCCATTCCGATAACAAATGAGCAGCGGGCCGCAAACGGCTTGGAACGCCCCGGTACTACAGCATGCCGGTCCTACAACATTCCCATGATGACATACCTGCATTGACAACAGCGTCCACCTCCAGCACGGTGATGTTGCCACAGTAGATGGAAATCTTCCCGTCAAGCTTCTCATTTCTGGGATAACAACTCCCTTCGGGACCGGCAGACGCTGGAAAAGGCGGAACACAAACGACGCGAGTCGTATCTGATCGCAAACAGCGCAACCCTGTTACAGGATGTCGTCAGGTGACTGACCTCCGGTGTGCGTCCACGCCGGGATGTCGTCCAGGCGTACGGCGTCGGTTCTGTAGTACCGGCGCCTGACCTCCACGGGCTGAGACAGCAAGAAGTCTGGGAGGAGGAGGGGAATGAATGTAGAGCATTTCACATCGAACCGGATCTAGAAATTCCTCATCAGCAAGGAAAAGAAAATAATAGAATAACAACAAAATATACGCAAAAGTTTGCATAGAATATTTTATATTTTATATGACAACCTGGACTAAAACGATGTTTTGTGTTCATTGGCGCCTCTAAATTGTCCATGAGGATGTCATGTCCATTTTCCCGTCCATCCCCAAATGTTCTCCACTGGATTTAGATGAGGGGAACACGCAGGATGAGCTTCTTCCTCTGGAAAAAGTCCGTCATTACCACCCAGACCAGGACCTTCAGTCTTGAGGGATGGCCCCTGCAACGTCTCCGCGTGGCCGGCTGCCATTTGACGCCCCTGCACAACCTGACGCTCCATTCTTCCATTGAAGGATCACGATGATGGAAACCATCTCAGGTGGGATCTACTGGTCATGCTGGTAACCTTGGAAGCCATCAGGACCATCAGGGAAGAAGAAAACTTTCTTTCACCTTTCAATGTCCCACATTTGCTGCTCTCCTGCAAATTCCAAACACCCAATTTTGGATGTTTTTTCTTCTTCAAAGCCTTCTCCGGCAGATGGCATGTGAGGGTTATTGGACTGTAACAATCTTCATTTGGGGCGAGGATGGTCCCGTATCCTGACGGACAGCCAATGGGATCCTCCGGCTCATTTGTTTGGGTCTACCGCTTGACTTTTCTGTTCCATGAGCTTCAAGATGTGTGAAGATGTTCGAAATGAGTGTCTTCCAGCGTCCAACCTCAGCAGCAATGGCGCTGAGGTTGCGAGAGGCCTTGCTTATGCAGCTCAACAATCCCGCCGCCTTCAAAGAGAGAAAGCTTTTGTGCCTTTGCCATCAAGAGAAGACGAATACCTGACAGCAAATCACATCCAATCCACTTTTGTGGCAACATTTTGCCTTTTGAAGGCTTTGATCTTCAACCTTTGATGAGCAGCCTATTTCCCTTTCATGCTTCTTTTTTCTCTCGCTCCCATTTCTTCTTTTTGCAATCGGAAGCTCTCCTTAGAACTTTCTTTTTAGAACTTTTTCAAAATCTAAAGTTGTGGGGTGGGTTGTGTTTTGCTGTTCTTCTTTTTACGCTTGTGACATTTGAGAACGTTAAAGGACTAAATAGCCCCTGGCCATAGGTGCAATCATAAAAGAGGCCAAAATAAACACCCTGTTATTAGCCCCCCTCTCCTACAAGGAATGGCATGCACGGCAATAACTAGTAATGGATCATTCATGAACGATTAGTTCATTTTGAACAAATCTTAAATGTGACTCAGGAAAAACGAATCGTCTCGGGGAGTGACTCGTTCAGTCGCGCATGCGCATTTGTGTAACATCCTATCTATGCTGCATGAGCCGGAAAGAAAATTGATTGATTTCCGATCAGTACCGCAGTCAAATAAGCTCACATGGCGCTGTCACGTAATGAACGAAAGACTCAATAAGGGACAGAGAGGTGAGGTGTTTGATTCATAGACAAAATACCCAGGTAAAGAATGAACTGATCTTTTCAGTTTCTTACAGCATTATAATTTGGTCTTGTTTGTGGTGCGATTAACGTTTGTGCAAGCAGTAGATGTGATAGGGAAGAAACATGTTGCATTTTAATCATATTTTGCCAAAATGAACAAAATGACTCGAAAAAAGATTCGTTCTTTTTACTGAACGGGACTCAAAGATCTGAGTCGGTAAAATGATCCGAACTTCGCACCACTAGGAAGAACTAAGCAGCCACGTGCTGTGCACGAGTGCGTTGTTGATTACTGACATTGACGGACTGACGTCAGCGTCGGAAGAACGACACCTCACCCTTGATCTCCTTCCAGTCTCCGGCAGTGGAGTTCAGGTCAACATTCAAGGCCGCCATCGCCCCGGTGTGCAAAACCCCCAGCAGGGTGTAGACCCCGCCCGGCCTGCCTCTCTTCCCCGGGGTTGAGGAGGAACAGTTCCCCAGGGAGGACCTCCAGCGGACCGGGGTTGCTGTGAAGTTCGCGGGTGTAATATGGCCGCGGAATGGACTTGTCGCTGGCTTGCCGCCCACCGGGACACTTCCGGAGGTGAAAATATGCTTGAACCGGGCACCGGTGCGTGGAAATAGGCTTGCTATCTGCACCGCCATCTTGCTAAATGACGGGCTGTTTGTGACAGCCTCCTGGTTTCCCTTTCGCAATCTTACTTGAACTCCTCGCGTGCCATCTTTGTTTTGGTCGTGTGGAATCTACCATTACGTTTACCAAGGGGGCGGATGTTAGGTCGCACTGAACAATGGCGGGCGAGCCGTTGCGTCAAGAGTCAGAATGTATAAAATCACATCACTAGCAACTGGAATTGTGGTATTTTATCCTAAATGTTTGTCTTTTTGTATCGGAATTCAAGCTCCAAATAGCACTTCACGTAACATGGAATGGAAGCGGCCAGCTAAGACAAGCTGGTGATCCCTTTAAGGACCGTAGGAAATATAACGACCCACGAGGATAAGCAGTGTAGAAATGAATGAATGGATGAAGGAAGGATCTCTAGCCAGCAGAAAATAATGTCGTTTTTCTTAGCAATTAAAAAAAATGTTTTCAACAAACTTACTTGTGAACAATTAAACAATATACATAAACGATCTAATATTACCAACTAAATCTTTTTTTTTATGTCATACATTTTACTTTCATTACATACAATTGTTTAAGCAAAACAAAGGTAAATTAGGCATACTAATGTCTTGTAGGTTAATTATCGCGGTGAATTGACCTGGAGGTGGGGCACGATGGCGAGCGTCTGGTGGCCGGGATTGCACCCATGGGGCCCGGTCGGGCACAGCCCGAAAAGGTAACGTGGGTCCCCCCTGCCATGAGCTCACCACCCTTAGGAGGGGCCCAAGGGGTCGGGTGCTAAATGAGCTGGATGGCGGCCGATCAAGGTTCCTACCCTCACCTATGCTCATGAGCTTTGGGTAGTGACCGAAAGGACAAGATGGCGGGTACAAGCGGCCGAAATGAGTTTTCTCCGCAGGGTGGCTGGGCTCTCCCTTAGAGATAGGGTGAGAAGCACTGTCATCCGGGAGAGACTCGGAGTAGAACCGCTGCTCCTCCGCATTGAGAGGAGCCAGATGAGGTGGCTCAGGCATCTGGTTAGGATGCTTCCCTGGGGAGGTGTTCAGGGCACGTCCAACCGGTAGGAGGCCTCGGGGAAGACCCAAGACACGTTGGAGAGACTCTCTCAGCTGGCTTGGGAACGCCTCGGCATCCGCCGGGAAGAGCTAGACGAAGTGGCCGGGGAGAGGGACCTCTGGGCTTCCCTGCTTAGGCTGCTGCCCCCGCGACCCGACCTCGGATAAGCGGAAGAAAATGCATGGATGGATAAATGACCAGCCCGCGTTATATTAATTTCTGCGATGCACGATCTAAGTTAATAAAATGAATATAAGTGCCCTGTAGATGACGAAAAACAACAAATAAAGTTTGGATAAATTAGGTTGGTAAAAAGTGGTAATGTTATGAAAATTAATGTGACAATTTTAGGAGATTATTTTAAAATAAACAAAGTCGTATTATAATGACAAAAAAGTCACTTTTATGACACTAAGCTTGCAATGTTTTGAGGAAAATGAAACATTTTAGTAACATAGACTTGAAATATTGAAGAAGAAAATATATTTTTTAAGGTGTACTATTATGTGAAACATGGGAAAAAGTTTTAATACTATGGGAATAAAGTCATAATAGTCAAAATCATGATATCACTAAAAAATGTATGAAGGGTATTTTTTTTAAAACAACACTGAGGAAAAAATGAGCAAAAACCAAAGCTGATTTGAATATTAATTCTAATATGAATTAGACTTATTTATAGGAAGACTGATAATGGACTATAACACAAAGCTGGGATGCAGTTTTTTTTCAATACAGTATAACTTCTTGTGTGTTGCTTTACAAAATACAAAATTATTCTTTTGCATGTTTGTCACACTTTAATGTTTCTGCTCATAAGAAGTAGTTAACTGTAAGTCAAAGATAACATAATTGAACACAAAATGCAGTTTTTAAATTAAGGTTTACGTTATTAATGGATGAAAAAAGCTCCAAATCCACATGGCCATGTGTGAAAAAGTTATTGCCCCCCACATTGGTAAAAAAAAAAAACTTAACTGTGGTTTATCACACCTGAGTTCAATTTCTGTAGCCACCTCCAGGCCTGATTACTACCACACCTGTTTCAATCAGGAAATCACTTAAACAGGAGCTACCTGACACAGAGAAGTAAACCAAAAGCACCTCAAAAGCTAGACATCATGCCAAGATCCAAAGAAATTCAGGAACAAATGAGAACAAAAGTAAATGAGATCTATCAGTCTGGTAAAGGTTATAAAGCCATTTCTAAAGCTTTGGGACTCCAGCGAAGCACAGTGAGAGCCATTATCCACAAATGGCAAAAACATAAAACAGTGGTGAACCTTCCCAGGAGTGGCCGGCCGCCCCAAATTCTCCCAAGAGCGCAGACACAACTGAGGTCACAAAAGATCCCAGGGCAACATCTAAAGAACTGCAGGGCTCACTTACCTCAATTAAGGACAGTGTTCACAACTCCACCATAAGAAAGAGACTGGGCAAAAAGGGCCTGCACGGCAGAGTTCCAAGACGCAAACCACTATTAAAGAACATAAAGGCTCGTCTTAATTTTGCTAAAAAAAAAACATCTCCATGACTGCCAAGACTTTGGGAAAATATCTTGTGGACCGACGAGACAAAAGTAGAACTTTTTGGAAGGTGCGTGTCCCGTTCCATCTGGCGTAAAAGTAACACAGCATTTCATAGCAACAGTCAAATATGGTGGTGGTAGTGTGATGGTCTGGGCTTGTTTTGCTGCTTCAGGACCTGGAAGGCTTGCTGGGATAGATGGAAGCATGAATTCTACTGTCTAGCAAAAAATCCTGAAGGAGAAGGTCCGGCCATCTGTTGGTCAACTCAAGCTAAAGCCATCTTGGGTGCTGCAGCAGGACAATGACCCAAAACACACCAGCAAATCCACCTCTGAATGGCTGAAGAAAAACCAAATGAAGACGTCGGAGTGGCCTAGTCAAAGTCCTGACCTGAATCCCATGGAGATGCTGTGGCATGACCTTAAGAAGGCGCTTCATGCTAGAAAAGCCTCAAATAAAGCTGAATGACAACAATTGTGCAAAGATGAGGGGGCCAAAATTCCTCCAGAGCGTGTAAAAGACTTGTTGCAAGTTATGGCAAACGTTTGATTGCAGTTCTTGCTGCTAAGGGTGCCCAACCCGTTATTAGGTGCAGGGGCAATGACTTTTTCACACTGGATTTTTTTCTCCCGAAATAATAAAAACATTCATGTAAAAACTGCATTTTGTGTTTACTTGTGTTATCTTTGACTAATATTCAAATGTGTTTGATGATCAGAAACATTTTGTGTGACAAACATGCAAAAGAATCAAAAGTCAGGACGGGGGCAAAGAGTTTTTCACACCATTGTATCCAAGTTGCCAATGCACCCCTCACTGGGAAGCGTTTGTACACTTTCCCTGCCTTATGGGATACGTTGTGGTCATCCACAACCCAAGTTCCTTGTTAGCTTTGGGAACTTAAACGACTCCTTAAAGGAGGTTGATGTTGCCTTTTATTGCTCCGGTGTGTCTTCCTCCGCCATCCCTCTGCTGTTTTGTGTTTTCTTTTTCTACTGCTGCTACATCATGCGAGTGGAATGCTTAATTCATGGGTATTGATCTCTACATTCCCATCAGGGATTGGGAGGATTGGGAAGCAGGTCAAGCTGCCCAAAAGGCCTTGCCAAGGACATGACTTTCATCGAAGGCAGCAGATGAACATCAGGGTGTTGCAGTTTGGTGATGCATAATGCATGAGAGGGTAGTCACAGCCTCCTCGTTCTTCTGTTTCATGTACATTTTGGATTTTTCACTGATGCCTTTTAAGCCGAGAGATTAGGCATGAGGCCAGAGGGTCTTCACTTGAAGCTGACAACACGGTATAAACACGTACAGTATCGGTTTGTTCATTTTTCACTGTTTTCCGAAGCATAAGCAGCATCACACAAACGATATACCACAATATGAAGTACCTTACCGGACTGTCGTGTGGCTCACACGAAGACCTACCTTTCCTCTCGATAATTGCCATTTTAAATGAAACAAAACGTGTCTAACACGCCAAACATTAGTCGACAGTCTTTGAAATGGTTTTTTCTAGGTTATGTCGGAGCAGTTTTCAGACGGGCGAATGGGGCGGGGCTTGTGAGGGCCGCCGAGCGGGTCGGGGCAGAAGTCCCGTCAGAAATCAAAACGTGTAGGAGAGGAACTGATGACAGAGAGAGTCGTTTTCATTCGGAAAAACATGAACAAAAAATTGTGCTCCAGCAGAAAGGCAACTTTTCTCATGCAGGGCCAAAGGACACTACAGGCGTCCATCTGTGCACGTGTCTGTAATGTGGGCTTACCTGGCTTGGTGGTGGGGGGGGGAGCAATGTATATTAGCTAATCTAGTTTCCTGCATATGCTGCCCCAGCAGCATCACACTAATACTTACCAGACTGTCATGTAGCTCCAAGGAAGAGCAGAATTGTGGCTCAGAGGCGATGCACGGGCTGCAGCCGTTTGGGCTGGCCCCCGGAGGTCAGTGCTGCATGAGGAGGGGCGGGGCTTGTGAGCGCAAACATATCGGGTAGGGATTGGTGACGGAGAGTCTTTTTTTATTATACATAAACCTGCTCCAGCAGAAAGGGAACCTATTTCGGCGTCCAGGCTTGGTGGTGGCGGAAAGACGGGCAAAGTGCAGCACATCAGCTAATCTCCTTTCCCACATGTGCCGTATCGCACACGGCCTGCCAACCAAAAACTTGCGCCGCTTTTGTACACTTCCGCCAGACGGAAGCTGACAAAACGCGAGAGAGAAAAAGGAACCAGCAGCAGACGCAGTTACAGACCACAACCCGTCCGGCCCGAGAGAGGAGAGAGAGCCACAAAACATTGGGGTGTTCACTTGCAGCCGTCCTGGTCCACATTTGGCGAAAGCAAAGGACACTGACGGTAGGTGGTTTTTGTTTTTTGAGTGGGTATCGGAGAGATGCTTTAGTGCAACGGCGCACACTCTACCTGGGGGGTCGGAGTGCACAGATCCAAATGTCTGTTACCGAAGAGCCAACGAGAGGTAGCCAATGTCTCGTCTCCCTCGCCACGTACACAATGCATTTATTCACCATATTGGCTTTGAGTGTCCTCTTTGTAGGCTTGAAAAAAGCGGAAGTATGTTTCCCTGGCGATTAGGGCAGAAGCAGGAAGTGCTTGTCACATTGGACATGTGAGAACAGTCTCGCCCGTCCCACGCGTCTTTCTCAAAACCCTTCCAGCGCTTGTTTGTCTGCTCACAGTCGACGTTCAAATGAGGGTGCGGCAATTCTTACCTATTCCGTTCCTCGGTCTCGTCCAGCATGGCGGCGTGGGACCTGTCCATCACAGTAGAGGACCTGGGTCCTGATGCACCACCTGTCAGCCTCAGCGTGACCTCGGACCTGCACGTGGGAGGCGTCATCCTCAAGCTGGTGGAGAAGACGCGTGAGTCACACGACTACTCGCCCCAAAAGTTGCACGCTTTGTATCGGACACGTAGAATAACGCGGTCCAGTTCCCTGATTGGTGCACTAGAAAGCAGTCGGAAAGTTAGCCTAACGATATTTTTACCATTAACACGATGAATTGGTTCCTGACCCGCTTTAATCAAGACGGTCACCCCCCCCACCCCCATGCAGAGATCAAGCGTGACTGGTCGGATCACGCTCTGTGGTGGGATCAGAAGCAGAGATGGCTGCTGCGGACGTCCTGGACTCTGGAGAAATACGGCATCCACGCCGACGCCCGGCTGGTCTTCATGCCCCAACACAAGCCCCTGAGGCTGGGACTGCCCAACGGCGTCACCCTGAGGCTGTGTGCCTGCTTCTCCAGCCCTGTCTTCCAGACAGTAATGGGCGTCTGCAGGCTGCTGAGTGAGTGTCCTCCTCCATCGCGCGTGAACTATCCTCTATCTAGTAACACCCCCAGGGCGGGGGTGTCCTAACTTCTTCCTGCGAGTGAAAAATGAAAGGATGCCACTTTGATATGTTATTCAACTCCATCTCAGCTTTGTGGTGAAAAATCAGATTCTTTTACCCTTCCATCCATTTCCTATGCGCTTACCCTCATTGGGGTGACGGGCGTATGCCGGAGCCTATCCCAGCTGACTTCAGGCGCCAGTCAAGGCAAACAAGCATTCACGCTGACATCCATACCTATTACGGATATTTCAACTTCCTTCATAAATAATCTCGGTGAATTTTCATCTCATAATATTCTGACTTTATTCCCATAATATTTTGAGTTTATTCCCATATTATGTTTTTTTCCCAACCTAATTTTCCAAAAAAAATCACAACTTTATTTTGTTTTGTGTGTTTTTCCCAATATTATCCTAAACGTTGATGTTTCCAGTCTATGCTACTAAAACCACATTCTCTTAGATACGCGTTACATGACAACGTTTTTCTTTTTAATATTTTGACTTCAGTCCTGTAAAATGACAGAACATTTCGCTATGTGCTGGGTTTCATTTTCTAACCATTTCAACATTATGCTACTAAAATGATGTTATTTTTCCTTATAATTTTACAATGTTATTCTTTTGAAGTTACAACTTTTCTCATCAGATTACAACTTTTTAGTATTTTAAATGTAGTACCTTTAATTTTTTTTTTTTGAATTTGCCACAGCCCAGACAAAGCTACCCACCCCACCCGGGCTGCCTTAGGACAGCTAGGAGATTCTGTTTTTTATTTTACAGAAATACACAAATTCTAAAAATTCAGAAAGGCTTTAAAAAGGAGTGGGGAAAATGACAAAGAAGCCAAATACTTACCACGTCCACACTGAATGGGAGGATAACTTGGATTAATTGTATTGTGGGAAAAGGGGGTTCGGTTTTTGACGGACCCATCCAAAAAACCTAGCTACCAGGGAACGTAATGTTTGAATGAACAATGAGATTTGTGAGAACTTTTTACTAGTTTGATTGAACGCCTATGTCTCTAATCACTTTTGTAATCAATTGCCCTGATGCGATTTGAGCAAACAGTCCCATGCATTCCGACTGCGGCGCAGAGTCTGAATCATCAAGGTGGGATGAGGTGTGACTTGCTGACAAAACAGCTTTGAGGCGGTTGCCAGCGTCGCCTGTGAGATGATGAACAAAAGAACTCACACCGAATCCTGAATAGCAATTTATACACATGGAGTGGAGTCCCAGCCGTCTCTGATGCGACTTCCGGCACAACCTTCTGATTGGGAGTCAGACGTGCGGCCATTGCGCCGCAGATGCTGAATTTAATTTGCCTGAAATTTTGCTCCCTCCCAATTTTGCAATTTTTCAGAGATGAATTAATCAATTCATGACGGCTGTTTTGTGGTACACTATATAACATACCCCAATACAAGTGGTATGCAGTATTCTGGCCACTAGGAGGCAGTAATGACACAAAACATGGAGACGTTACCTTACATGACATTACCTGAACACGCGGAGTCATGAAGTCCGCCACGTCCCACATGATGAGTGAATAAAAAGTTGCCTCCCCGTTCCGCCGGAAAGTGGAAGGTTTTTGGCTTCTTAAGTTTGCAATAAATACATTGATATGTTGGCTCGCTAACAGTATCTACATTTGGATTTGGAAATTGATTTTAAACAACAAAACCAAAAACTGCTCCAAAAATCCTACACAATAACCGTGCAATAACTGTGCAGTAAACATGTGGCTTGTTCAACGTGTACACGGCGGTAAATAGTGTATATAACTTGTGTATAATTAGTATGACCTTGTTTTTACACTTACTCTGCTACTCTGCTGTGTACTTCGTACTCTGCCCTTGTGTGCTTTGTACTCTGCCCTTGTGTGCTTTGTACTCTGCCCTTGTGTGCTTTGTACTCTGCCCTTGTGTACTTTGTACTCTGCACTTGTGTGCTTTGTACTCTGCCCTTGTGTTGTACTCTGCCCTTGTGTTGTACTCTGCTCTTGTGTACTTTGTACTCTGCACTTGTGTGCTTTGTACTCTGCCCTTGTGTACTTTGTACTCTGCACTTGTGTGCTTTGTACTCTGCCCTTGTGTTGTACTCTGCCCTTGTGTTGTACTCTGC
>QODF01000174.1:373941-404472 GCA_024372805.1 Oostethus manadensis
TGTGTGCTTTGTGCTCTGCCCTTGTGTGCTTTGTGCTCTGCCTTTGTGTGCTTTGTACTCTGCCCTTGTGTGCTTTGTACTCTGCCCTTGTGTGTCTTGTCTTCACACTTGATGTCCTTCCCCATCCACTCAAGCTCGCCCAAGTAGTTCCTGATCAAGACCCTGACGTGTTTTTACCACGGGATTAGATGTGACAATGCATTGTGACGTTTCTGAGTTTCCCGCAGACATCCGCCACCCAGAGGAGCTCTCCCTCCTGCTGCCCGTAGAGGAGAAGAAAAAGAAGAAAGAGAAAGGCTCGGCAGAGGAGGTTTTTGACCTGACGGGGGTGCCTCTTTCCTCAGGTACTCAAAAACAAAAGAACAGGTTAGCCGAGCTGCCTCGGTGTTTCAGATGCTGTCTCCGTTATCAGAGACCCGCAAAAACGAGTGGAAGAATGTAATAAGCATGCCGGGCCAGTAGATGTCACAATTCGGCGCGGGCTGGTTAGCGGTTTCAAGGTAATGTTGTGTCTGCGTCCCACGGGAGTTTCTTGTGAAATGCGTGATGAGGTTTGGCCGTATTAAACTTCCCCGGTTCTGTGCCAGCACAGGAAACCTGTGCATAAGAAAGTTTACCGAGAATACACCCAGCTGACATCACTCCTACTCCATGCTGCTGTAGCACACCCCGTTGTTGAGATCACGTGGGTTCTGTCCCCCCGCTGCTGGATAGACATGCTGCTTGTATCAGGGTGCTGATAGCGAAGGTTTTAGATGCTGATGCAATCTGATACTCATTTTTTTGGCTGATATCAGCCCCATGTACTATTACCATTATAGGATCGGGTCGCCCTAAGTGCCAGAGGTGGAAGAAAGTCTGTATTACTGTATGCAACTCCCAAGTCTTTAATCCAAGTCAAATCTCTTTCATAAGTCAATGTCAAATAGAAATGTTTACAAGTCATTAGCACTGTTTAGTACCAAATATTGTCAAGTCAAGTCATCAAAACTGTGACTCGAGTCCAAGTCGAGTCAGAAACTGGTCTTATTTTATTTCAAAATAAAACCGTTAAAAATGCATCCACTGTATTTGTCCAATTGAAATAGATGGTTAAATTGGTAAAATGGCATTTTATGCAAGACTTGATCCGTCTTGTCTTGACTTGAAACTTGACTTGCACGTCTTGAGTTTGACTTGAGATTTGCCACTTCCTCCCTCCTCTGCTGTGCAGTAGTAAATATATATTTCCATTGATATGCACTGCACCTGTATGCAAACATACCAAAATCAAAGTAAACATACCCCAAAATGAAGTTTTCCACCCACTCTTGGTTGGCAGCATCCAGACCCAGCCTGCATAACGGCATGCCAGCTCATTTCATGGACTCGCCTCAGCTGGAGGCCATCTACAAGATGCTGTCAGTCCCCCAGGCTCCCCCTGCCCCCGAGGTCATAAGCAAGCAATACCGCCCGGCCAGCGTGGTGGACAAGGCCCACATCAATGGCAGGTACACCCTCACGCTAGTCCACACACGCTTGTACGAATGCTACGATGAGTGAAGTACGGTATGTTATCAACTGACCCGAGTCATTTAAGCCAGGGGTGTCCAGACCTTTCCCACAGAGGGCCGCCTACTGCAAACCAAAACGAGCAGATATTTAGATTTTTTTGACATTTCTACAGTCGTCGCTCGCTACGTTGCATTTTTAACATCACTCCCTCACTCTATTGTGGTTTTTCAAAAATGGATACATGAATATTTGATTGCTGTTTTGTGGTTGACTATGGACTATGATTTGTCAAAAAATATTGAAAGACAAGTTCACTGCTAGGCATCAGTAATGTTACATTGATGAAACCTCCATTACCTTACATTACATTACCTACACAAGACACGTAGTTAGACATGGCATGTCCAACGTGAGTGGAAACAAGTTCTCCTCATATTCCATGTGGAAGTGGGTTTTTTTTTTTTAAGTGGCTTAATCCCCACTCCATTTGAAACACTTTTTGAAGTTTAGAATAAGTAAAGTATGCCCCTGCAGTGATCCTGTAGTCTGCACAATGGGATACTAATATTATTAGTAGTAATAATAATAGGGGCATAAAGGTTACTATTATAGGGGTGTTATGGTAACTTGGGAAAGGCCAATAAAAAACAAGCTCTGGGCCGCAAATGGGCCCTGGGCAACACTTTGGACACCCCTGATTTCATCTGAACACAATGATACAAACTGATTTCATTCCCAGGTGGTTGGATTCATCCCGTTGTCTCATGCAGCAAGGCATCCAAGAAAATGAGCGAGTGTGGCTTCGCTTCAAATACTTTGCCTTCTATGACATTGAGCCTAAGGTATGTTTGTGTTTATACAGTGTCGCACAAAAAAAGAGTCTGCTCATCGCCATTTTTATAGTATATAGAATAAAACCTAGGAACATATCTTAAGAAAATACTATTTAAACAAGAACATTTAAACAAAACAGAACAGCAAAAGTAGAAAAGAATAAAGACAAAACATTAAGAGAGTAAAGTCATAATTGTTAGAGAAAAAATAGCATAAAGTTGAAAAATATAAGAAAAGTCATCACATGAGAAATAAAAGGAAGAATAAAATTGCCTTTTTTGGAAAATTAGGTTGGGAAAACTTTATAAAATTATGATAATCAAGTCAAAATATGATAAATATTATACATGCATATTAGAAGAAGTGTTTGTAAAAAAAATGTATTTAAAAACATGCAAATGAATTTATTGTATGTACATTAAATTAAATGAAATTTGCTTTAAAACACGTAAAAGTGGCCCCCGTGTCCTTTGGCGTTTCGGTACCCGGCCCTTGTAGAAAAAGTTTGGTTTACTTACAGCTACACAAGCTGCACACTGACTGCTCTTTTCTTTCACACGGCTTGCCCCTTGAGAAGATATACTATAATAACAATTGTTTCTGAAAAGTGGGGGTGTACTCCTTTTTGTGAGACGCCGTGTGAGTGGACTTGTGAAAGTTGGCTTTGCTGGTTGTGTCCTTCCCCTCACTCGAGAGATTGGTGGTATCATTTCAGCACGATGTGGTGCGTCTGACCCAGCTGTATGAGCAGGCTCGTTGGGCCATCCTTCTGGAAGACATCGACTGCACAGAGGAGGAAATGATGCTTTTTGGGGCTTTGCAGGTACACTCGTCCCTCGTTTATTCCAGACCCAAATGCGATAAGCCAATTTCCATGGAGAAGATAATTTTTGAGAATCTGGTTTTGACTTACTAAATACACGGGTTTTAACATTTTTAGAGCGTTGTACAGTAGAAATGAAATAACACCCCTATAGCAAGGACAAAGAAGCAAAAAAAAAAATCTTACCACTTCCACACGGAATGAGAGGAGAATATTTTTTCCCTTTACCTCTGCCAAGGCATGTCAGCTCAGCTTTCTCAGTAGCCAGCCTCAATGCAGTGTGAAGGATAATGTAATTGCATGCCTAGTGACATATTACCTGTTTTTAATGTTTATTTTCCCACTAATAATAGGCCGTAGTCAACCACGAAACAGCCATCATTCCTTCATATTTTTCTTAATATTCAAACGACAATTGTATTGACATAAAAGTGCTACAGGCACTGATTTTGCAACCTGGTATGCAGCAAAAATGTGATATCTCTCTTCCTGCAGTATCACATTAGCAAGGTGTCACAGTCCGAGCCCCAGACGACCAGCTCGTCCGCAGCCATGGACGACCTCGAGCTGGCGCTTCAGTCCCTGGAGGTCAAGATGGGCGGCGAGGGCAGCTCCGCCTCCGAGATGCTGGTCAGACATGCATTTCAATGTCTTTCATTCAACGTCATCCGAGCATTGAGAATAAGAATTGAAATAAACACCCCATGCGACTGAAACAAAGCACGTGTTGCTTTTTCTGCAGGACAACATGACTGCACCCGAGCTTAACGATTACCTGAAGATCTTCAGGTTCCGTTTGTTACCAATGAGATTAGTTTTTTCTAGGCTAAGCCCCGCCTCTGCCTATCTTGATGATATATGTTGATGTTTCAGGCCAAAGAGGTTGACCCTGAAAGGATACAAGCAGTACTGGTTCAAGTTCCAGGACGCCTCCATCTCCTATTTTAAGAGCAAAGAGGAGAGCCTCGGAGAGCCGATTCAACAGATTAACCTCAGAGGTACAGAAAAACTTGATATGAACCATCCATTCATGGGGGGGGAAATGTTGCCCATCATGCACAATGAGGGTTTCCAACTACCGGAAATATACAGTAGGGTTGAAAAAACTAGCGGTCCAATGTGACTAACCAGGTTAAGTACTGTTATTAGTTATTTTTATTGCTACAGCAAACAAGTTACCAGTAGGTGCGGCAGATTCTCCCAGCATTCATGATATGCACGCTCTTACTGTAAGGCTGTGCAACTGCGTACTTTTATTTGTAAATACAGGACTGTTTAGTTTTTTCAACTAAAAATGCACGTAATTGGACGCACCTATTTTACCTTCTGAAAACACCTCCAAAAACGCTCCATTTACATCAAGTGACCTGCATATTGATCACGCTACAGCGATATTGGTATTATTATTATTGTTGTTAAGAACTGCTTGACGGGCGTAGTGACACTTGACCACACCTGCACCTGGTACCACATGCTCACAGCATGGATCTAAAACCATACAACCTTGTTGGGGAGCTTTTAATGGCGAGCTTTCTAGGCGGAATAGGTGGGTCCCCATACATGCATTAATCAGCTGCTTCTTTTTAGCTTTCTTTCGAACGCACAGAAATGAGTNACATGCTCACAGCATGGATCTAAAACCATACAACCTTGTTGGGGAGCTTTTAATGGCGAGCTTTCTAGGCGGAATAGGTGGGTCCCCATACATGCATTAATCAGCTGCTTCTTTTTAGCTTTCTTTCGAACGCACAGAAATGAGTTCAGGGTTATGTCTCACATAAATATTGTGGGTGATGGGGCAAAATTCCCCAAAAAGTGCACCTACTTATCATTACTTTTGTTCAAAGGTTGTGAGGTGGCACCGGACGTCAACATGGCAGCGCAGAAGTTCCTCATCCGGCTCCTGATACCGGCGCCCGAGGGAATGAACGAAGTCTACCTCCGCTGTGAAAATGTGAGCACGAACTTTACACGTGTGGAACTCACTCAGCTTTCTGAGCGCATTCTCAACCATCCGCATGCGGCCGCAGGAGGAGCAGTATGCCCGCTGGATGGCCGGATGTCGCCTGGCCTCCAAGGGCAAGAGCCTGGCAGATAGCAGCTTCCAAAGTGAGATATGCAGCATCCGCTCCTTCCTGGCCATGCAAAGCAGCAGCTCCGGTTCCCATGGCAATGCAACCGCTTCAGACGAAAGCATAAACACCCACAGCTTGGTGTCGCCGCGCTACCATAAGAAGTACAAAACTAAACAGGTACAGGGTAGCAGAAGGAGGGCTGGTGTTGGTTCACTTGACCTCAATGTGACACTGACAAAAAACATGCAGAAACTGCAGATGTTTAAGAGAAAATGTCTGCCCCCTCCTAAAACCACGCACAGTAATCCTCGTTTATCACGGGCGGTTCCCGAGTGGATTTCCATCAAAATAGGATTCATTATTTATAAAAGGAATAGAGAATGTTGAAAACCTGTTTACGACCTTCTAAATGCAGTTTTTCACCATTAGAGCCCTCCAGACCTGAAAATAACACCCCTGTAGTCACCGTTACACTCCCATTACCCGATGTGGTAGACACAATAAGAGGGAATAAGCCATTTAAGACATTAATAAGACATACAATAGTGTGACTACAGCACAGAAATAAATATAAATAATATAGCATAATGGTATAAAACAGTAAGAAATAGAGCTTTTTTATATCGCTTCACAATGACAACCCATTACTCACCCAGTCCTCAGTCACACACCGACAGTGGTTTTTGGCTTCTTACTTTGTGCTAACTCCCCACACAGTTTCAAACACTTTCTTGAGTTCTTATGTCTTATTATGACAGGTAATACCAGTATGAAGTTGACTGTAGGGGTGTTATTTCATGTCTACAGGGCTCTAAGCATGTTGAAAATGTTTTTAGAAGGTCATAAACACATTTTCTATGCACTAACCACAAAATATTCCATTTATTAACCAATTATTAATAATGTTATTATTATTAACTGCATGTACTGAAAATGTGTGTCAACTTGAAGCAAACTACATCTTTCGAATTGTTTCTCGAATTTTTAGTGCAGACCGGAGCGCGATAGGTCAATTTCCACAAAGTCAAATTCAATATTAATAAATGGAATGTTTTCGTGGCCTCACAGTCAGGAGGTTGAGGGTTGGAATCTCCGTCGGGCATCTCTGTGTGGAGTTTGCATGTTCTCCCCGTGCGTGTGTGGGTTCTCTCCGGGTACTCCGCTTTCCTCCCACATTCCAAAAACACGCATGTTAGCTTCATTGGCCGCTCTAAATTGTCCGTTAGAGTGTGAATGCTTGTTTGTCGTGCCGTGGCTGACTTCATGCAGTGTTAAGGTAATGTAGTGTAAGGTAATGTCTGAGTGTTTTGTGCCATTACTGCCGTCAAGTGACCAGAACAGTACGTGTCACTTGTATTTCAATATGTTCGGACTAATACTAGACCAAAGTCAACCAGGCCAGTAATTCATGAATGAACAATTGAAAAGCTGCGATAAGGGCGAGGGAGCAATGGAGCTTCCAGAACCCTTGCCCTGCAGCTTCACTATTGGTTGCAGTTCATCGTCATGCCCACGACCAGCGCTGTATGCTGCCCTCACGGCAACAAAAAGGGATTCAGTTTCACAATGTGCGTTTCCCAGCTGACCCCTCGTATCCTGGACGCGTACCAGAACGTGGCCCAGCTCTCACTGGTTGATGCGGTCACACGTTTCCTGCAAATCTGGCAGGCGCTGCCCGACTTTGGCGTCTCGTACGTAGTGGTCAGGTAGGTCCTGCCTCCCGTAAGGTGGTAAGATTTTGAACGAAGTTGTGCCAGAGCAAGACTTGGCAGAAGGAAACCGAAGCATATTTGCTGTTATGTTTTCAACAGGTTTAAAGGGAGTCGTAAAGATGAGGTACTAGGCATGGCCCCCAACCGTCTGATCCGCATCGACCTGAGTGTGGGCGACGTGGTGAAGACCTGGCGCTACAACAACATGAAGCAGTGGAACGTCAACTGGGACATAAAGCAGGTGAGGCTCCCGTTTGTAACACTAAAACACACATCAAAGTCCCATTCAGTACAATTGAATGAGATACTTTTACCTTTAGACTTCCATTTGTAGTGCAATCATGCATAAGAAGTATAATAGTAAAAATAATAGCACATAATTAGGCACAAAGTCCAGTCCTGTGTGTGTTTTTATCGCTCCCGGGAGGAATGAGCTTCTCAGGCTGTCAGTGGAGCAGGACAGTGATAGTAATCTGCCACCCAAAGTGCTCTCCTGTTGGGAGATGATGCCGGTTGGACCCGTGAACGAATGGAATGCTCTGGCCCAAATCTAGCCTGGATGCTGATTTTTACCCATTTTGCCCAAATATTTCATCTTACTTCTAAAAGAAAAACTGCCCTTTTTTAAATGTTGCCCCCACGCACAATCCTAAAGATAGATTTTTTAAAGGCCCACCCCCAAAAAAGCTTCTGGTTTTGTTCACAACCGTGGTAACGTTTTTGCATGGATTAGCTTCCTTCCTGGGTGCACGGAATTCCCATAGCAACTCAAAAACAAACAAGAAAAATAATAGTACAGTCTGATAGTACTGTATCTGACTGACTGTTTATGATGTGTAGCAAAGCCTTTTTTTGGTTTTTTTTACAAAGTGATGTGATATGCACGTATGAGGAGAGCTTGTCTTACCATGTCATGAGAAGGAAGGTGTTTCCTACACGACGTCCCCAAAACCCGCCGTTTGAGCGACAAATTCGGACTCCATTCACTGTCAAGGAATTGTTGCCATCCCATACGTCTTTGCTTTCAAGGTGGCCATCGAGTTTGAAGGCAACATCAACGTCGCCTTCAGCTGCGTGACGGCCGACTGCAAAATAGTTCACGAGTTCATCGGGGGCTACATCTTCATGTCGACACGGAGCGGCGACAAGAGCGACACGCTCAACGAGGAGCTCTTCCACAAGCTGACCGGCGGCCATGAAGCGCTGTGAAAGCTCAAAAGGCACAAAAGGATGATCCGCCCGAGTAAGTCGATGCCGAACAGGCACGGCACCTCCCAGGACCTATTTACCGCCAAATAAACACACAGCAACATAACGTTTTTAGCCAAATAAACTGCAGCGTTCTGCGCTCCATTCGTGTGCTTTTTGCCTCGTTCAGCAGATCCTGCTCAATTTAAGTGTCCAGGCATTCAAGATGGCCTTCATTCCGGGTCTGCATTCAGCACCGTAGAAGCTCAGTTCGCGCCCGCCCCCGTTTTCCGCTTAATGTGCTGGTGAGCATACACAGAATACCGCATGCAAGCGTGTTCCTTTTTCAATCACAAAATGTCCTTAGCTAACAAAAAAGCTAGTGGGGATGTAAATCTCTTTGTGTTGGAGGATGCGATTCGAATCCGGATACCCGGGTTACGATGCGCTTCATAAACAATACAGTTGAAAAACAAAAGGATGCGATTCCGGGGTTAAGGTTTGTTGACGTACACTACCGGTCAAAGGTTTGAGGTCGCTTAGAAATCTCTCTCAATTTCTCGCAAGAACAAGAATAGACCCCCCAGTTTCACATTAAAGTTGTCTTTTTCCGGCCATTTTGAGCATCTAATGGACCCCACAAATGTGACGCTCCAGATACTCAAAGGAAGGTTGGTTTTCTAGCTTCTCGGAGCAGCTGAACTGTTTTCAGCACAAGGCTTTTCTAATCATTCGGGAGCCTTGGGGCACAATGAGCAAATCCATTGGATTCAAGTTATCTTCGCTGAAAAATAAATGAGGGACCCCAAACTTTTGAACGGTAATCGTCCATTATAAAACAAAGATGCCAATTATATGAAGGAGGCATTCTTACGCTATCTTACAGCACGTCACGTAGCCAAGCATGCTGCAGGGCACGGGCAAGGATAAAGGCAACGGACTAACACGCCAAATGTATTTATTGTTTAGGCAAAAACACCTCTTTTTTGATGGGATCAATATTTTATATTCTTTATTTTATACCTCTTAAATTTGGAACATGTTCCATGCATAGGCCACATAGTGTTTTCAAAGTAATCCATTATAAAGCGGAAACCGTACCATACTCTCCTCTGCTGGTCTGGCTGGTCAGGTTTAGCATCTTCCTTGGACTTAATCCAAAAGGATCCAGACTTCAGGGCTCGGAGGCGTTGGTTGGTCAGACAAGCCGGCTTGCCGTGGCTAACTCTGCGAGCTCGGGCTCATGAGTAGTTTCTTGAATTTGAATCAACTGAGGAGTGCTTTTCACCTCCTTTATCAAAATGCTGGCTCTTGCAACTTGCTGTGACTCCATCTTGGGTTACTGAGGTGGGAAACACTATTCTTCTTCCACCTATCCGTGGCCGGTCTCTCCAACGTGTGCTGGGTCTCCCCCGAGGCCTCCTACTGTTCTGACGTGCCCTGAACGCCTACCCGGGAGGCGTCCGGGAGGCACCCCTTTTGGCTCCTCTCATTGTGGAGGAGTTTCTCCGCATTGTTTCTCCCAGATGACAACGATTCTCACCGTATTTCAAAAGACAGCGCCCAGCTGCCCTGTGGAGAAAACTCATTTCACTAATGCCACTTGGGCACTACCCAAAGCTCGTGACCGGAGGTGAGGGTAGGAACGTAGATTGACCGGTAAATTGAGAGCTTTGCCTTCCGTCTCAGCTCCGTCTTCACCATCAACATTTTTGTGGGAGGGCCGCACGGTGGATGAGTGGGTAGCACGTTGGCCTCACAGTCAGGAGGTTCCGGGTTCAAATCTCCGTTGGAGAATCTCTGTGTGGAGTTTGCATGTTCTCCTTGTGCCTTCATGGGTTTCTGCGGGCACTCCGGTGTTATGTTTTGCTCGGCGCGGCACGGCACGGTGAAGCGACCCCGGGGATGAAGCGAGCAGGACGTCAGGCAGGTGAGTGCGAAAGAAGAGTCTTTAATAGATGATGCTGCGAAGCAGCGAAAAAACACACACAGGTCCACGGGAAGGCGAGGCACAAATGACCCGGCAAATGAGTGGCGCACACACCTGAACATAAAAAGCCAGGCGAACAGATGCGTGTAGTCAACAGAGAAATGCACGTGAAACTAGGAGAATATCAACGCAGGAAAACCCACTCGAACAAAAACCACGTCACGAGAACAACGCCCGGATCGTGACACTCCGCTTTCCTCCCACATTCCAAAAACACGCATGTTAGCTTCATTGGCCGCTCTAAATTGGCCATTAGAGTGTGAATGTTCGTCTGTCTGCCTTGCGATTGATTGGCAACCAGTCCAGGGTGTACCGCCCGGTCAACTGGGACAGATTCCAGCATACCCGCGAGCCTCAGGAGCCTAATGAGGATAAGCGGCATAGGAAATGGACGGATGGATGGATTTTTGAGGGATTGAATTTACATGATTTCTTATGGGAACAAGTGATTGGGTTAGCATCCCTTCTGGAACAAATCAAGGACGCTAACCGAGGTCGCACTGTGCTGCATGTTGTTCAGGAAGGGGCAAAAAATACGCACCAGGAAGTCAAATTTTCCCTTTTTGGGCAAGATATTTTTGTATTGAAATATCCAGTATTGCCGGCTTGTGGAGAAAGCGGCATTGACAGCAGGTCATTATGTTTATCAGTCTTTTGCTGCTATGACAGCGTCAGGATGCTCCCTAACAAGGAAAGACAGGTAAGCGCTCACCTGTAACATGGAAAATGAACTCGGTTGGTCCAAATGTTTTACTTACTGGTCGGTCCGAGTCTTATGGCTCGGCTGAAGTATTTCGGGGGAAGCGTTCCTTCTTCGTCCCCTGTTGTCAACAACACGCGGTTCTCCGACCAGAAGAATTGAATGCCATCTGTGCAGTCACAGTCAATCACGTCAAGTTGGAAAACATGTACCGGATGCCAGTCAACTGCGTCGAATCTTACCAGCAAGCGCTTTGGGCACGTCAACAAATACAGCTAGATCGCAGTCTTTCCTCATACCTGCTAGTCAAGACAAAACACATTTGTCTGTCGTTTGGCGGGAGGGACAAACACGTTCGCTTACCGCTGATGACGCCAGCGTCCTCTGGCAAACCGCAGGCCAGATGGATGTGTGTCCTCTTCATGCGGCTCAGGCCGTGCTGCTGGATGGAGGTCCAGTTGCGCATGTAGGAGCCATGAACTGCCTCGGTAGGACAGTCGGAAGAAGCAGCCAGGACGGGCTTCAGTTCTAAATCCGTGACCTAGGAGGTAAGACGCATGTGCACCTGATATACCTGGGATCAGACATGGGAAGGAACCTATCCCAGTCAAACAAGTTTGTAGGATTTTGCAGACCGGCACTGAGTGCCCCTGGTTGGCTCGAATCCGCAAGCGGCCATCTTCAGGGTGAGGACACATCTTAAAGCGCTGCTTGTCGTTTGTGGCAACCACTCGTTCCACATCCTCTGGTTTGTACGAGCGGAATTGCGGGTGAGCCAGGAGGTCCTCCACAAACAGAAAGCCATCTATAGGAAGAGTTATTACGATTTACCTCCATGAGCTGTAAGGGTCTCCAAATGGGTCACCCTTGGAACACCTGATCCCAACTTGTGTAACATACTCTGTTTTCGTAGTATCAATGTCAAATTTGAAATCCACCAGTGTTTTCCACTCCATAACTATGCAGTTACTTGGAAGACATGTGTTTCTGAAATATATGCACACCTTCCAAATGGTTCTGCTATCAACAAGCCATCGACATGTCTTGTTCAAAGCAGAGGGAACATATTACATTCCTAACAACAATGTATTCAAATAGAGATGGTGTAATTGAAGATGTGACAGGATCTGCTCTGATTAAATCAACACTGATAAGGAAGCCATCGTTAAGAGGAGTTATTACGACTTGCTAAATGTTTGACCAATTGCCACCTAAATCCAGCTTGTGTAATATACTCCGTATTTGAAACGTGATTAGGTAAGGACTCAAGCTATGGCACCATTGTGTCTTCCTTTTTTCTTAAAGGGAAAAAGTATTTAGGTGCACCTTCAAAAAATCTTTCAGGCTTCAACATGTCAACGTGTCTTGGCCAAAGCCGAGGGAAAATATTCCATTCCTAATAAGTGCATTCAAACAAATCCATGAACATGTGAACGGATCCACTCTGATTACATCAACAGCAATAAGAAAGGCATCAGTATAAGAAGAGCTATTATGACTAATGTGTGACCAGGAGTCATCAAATGGCACACCCTTGGAACACCTGATCCCAGCTTACTCAGTTACTCAGTTTCGTAGTACCGATGTCAAATTTGAAATTGGATTAGGTAAAGTGTGATGTTTTCCAAACCATAACTTTCAATGACTCTTTATTGTCACGTTTCTGCTATCAACACACCTTCAACATGTCTTGTTCAAAGCGGAGGGAACATATTCCATTCCTAATTAGAATGTATTGAAATAAAGATGTATCCTCAAACATGAGAAATGATTTGCCCAGATTAAAAACAGTAATAACCTGCATCTTTTTCATTGGTGTTCAATTTAATCTTGCAGTTAATCCTTTATTGCCGTATTGTTTATGTTGGTGTGTGTTTTGTGTACAGTGTGAGTGACTTAGGTGTACGACATACCCTTAAAATCAACTTACAATGTGTCATAGGAATGGAACTCATTTGTACAAATAAAACTAAAGTGAACAAATAACCAAGTCCAATCAGACGCTGTTGCAGTGTTCAACTCACCTGAACTTAAACAAAGACCCATCTGGTTGGCTCCATGGCGTAGAGCGTAGGACATCAATTTAGACAATTTGACATCTCTGTCCTGCCAAGGGAGAAAAAATTATTAAACAAAGTCTGTCTTGAAGTCATTGTTGTTTTTATTTGCTTTGGCTGGAAGGAGCAATGTGTCAGAACCTGGCTTTTCCTCTGTATGGAAGGACGGCAGTGACAAGCACCTTCCAGCTCACACACGGTTTTTGATGCTGATAATAATGTTTTACATTTTTCATCAAGCCTCGCCAGACTTCTTATCAATGCTGGCCATTGTTTTGCTAAGGCTCATTGAAGGGCCCACTGATTGACTAGTGGCCTCCCATTTATGGAATCACAGGAGAGCCTAAATTGAAAGCAAATGCATGTGGAAATATAAAGAAAATCAAAAATATACAAATGTGCTTATATATATATACATATATAGCAGCAATAGTAGCAAGTGAAGGACCCGCCCACAGCAAAGGGTGCCATCAGGGTGATCAGTCCCGTCCAGGCTGTTAGACAGCTTCGATGTGGATTTCATCATGTAAGAAGTTTGAGCAAAGTATGTGCAAGGTGTTGTTACTCCCTGTCCGTGACCCGCATCTGGTCACCCACGCTAAGAGCTACGTTTAAACATAGCCAATGCATAGTCACTGCAAGCCGGAAAGGTGTGACCAGGTACGAACTTGTCAAACTGGACCAAGGAA
This sequence comes from Oostethus manadensis, assembly GCA_024372805.1. Classification (NCBI taxonomy): domain Eukaryota; kingdom Metazoa; phylum Chordata; class Actinopteri; order Syngnathiformes; family Syngnathidae; genus Oostethus; species Oostethus manadensis. The sequence continues at coordinate 387,504 of QODF01000174.1, forward strand.
AGCCAGTGAAGGACGCGCCCACAGCCCTTCATTTGCTTTTGCCTTTTGTCGCCAGCTTGAGCCATCGGGTAAATGCAATGACAAAACAGCAATCGGAAAAGACACAACAGGAAAATAAAGTGCAACATGGAAAAACACATTAAAAAAGTAATATGATTTGCATATGTTGTATTATTAATTCTCTTTAAATTCCCACGTGCATTTCCTTTGGATTTTGGCACTCCTGTGATTCCACACCCCATTGGCCACGCCTCGGACCAATAAACGTTAGGCGGACGACTAAAAACACGTGACCGCAAGTCACCCCGCCAACACGGTCGCCTCTCCTACCTCCTCTCCCTTCTCTCTCACGATCCATTTTGAAAAGAATAACGACTCTATGTAACCGGTGGTGTTTATCTCTCTGCGTTGTGGATGACGTTGTTCGAGTGACGACGGACACAGAGTTGCTGCAGTTCCACTTTCTTTACTCTTGGGCTCTGCTAAATGTTACAAAAAGACGATCCAGTCACAATGTGTAGAATAAGCGTGCCCCTAAAGATCACAATGACACATGACTCGAAAGAATAATTAAATAAAGTTTTAAATTGAAGAACACATTTTTGGAGCCATACGGACGCCTACCTCTAACATGAAGATCACGAACAAAAAGGGAAGTAGAAAGGCGTGGCTCAAACTTATAATGAGAGGTGTCACACTAATTAGAGCAGTAGGGGGTACACAGTGACAGATGTTAATGTTCCACGTTTATGTCATGACACTATGAACACATCAGGTATAATTTCCACATATATTTTGTGTAATTATATAATAGTAATAACCTATTTACAACAACCAAATTGACCCCGTTACATCTATTACACAATTGTCACCGTGGCTTGGTCTGAAACCCCATTCAGTCTCCACACCTGCCCCTTAAAAGAGGGTCAAGGGGAAGAAGCGACTTAGAAATGGAAGGGGAGTCCAATCTGATGACGTCATCGCCCGTCGACGCTGTTGACCCTACTTCCGAAAGAGGGAGGTCACGTGACGCACAATCGGCTCCTAGCTCTTCCGGTGTCACGGCGGCGGCGGCGGCGGCTACTCGAGGGAAAAGCTGCGGGTTGGTCGTGGAAGAAAGCCACTGTCCGGGTAGGAACCTTATATCTGTACCCTTGTTACCTTTTAGAGTGGAGCGCACCAATTGACACGTCGTCCAGGCTGAGTTTGGAGACAATGGAAGGCGGCGATGGCGCACGGCTAGCTAGCCGTTAGCTAGCGTCGTGTTGTTTATTTCCACCTCGCACGTGCGCGCAGAGTGTTTTGATGTATTCGCGCGCCTTTGGTTGTTTTGCCTGCAACGGCAAACCGTCGGTGTACCCCCACCCCCACCCGGGGCCAGCGTGGGGAAGGAGTCGTTACCATGGAAACAGTGTCCGACCGAAATGTTGTCGTTTCCCCGGAATCAGCCGGGAAATTCACGCCTTTGTTGCTGACAACGTCATCGACCGAACAAAACACTTAGACTGATTTGAAGTCCAAATAAAGCAATTCAATATCAAAGCGCAATGCAGAGGGCGTTCTTATTATTTAACAAGAAAACTAATAAACAGCAACGTCTGAAAAGTCAGCCGTCATTTTACTATAATAATTGTTATGACGAAAACAAACAAAGAAGAAAAATAATACTATTGTAATTTCTGGGAAATGAGCTTATGTTCAAAGAATGATGTCAAAATAATTACAAGAAAGTTGAACTAGATGGAAAAAAAGCAACTGCAGAAATTAATTATAAAAAAGCTGTAATTTTATGAGAATAAATTCCAAATATTGAGAGAAAAAAGTTGTATGAAAACGGGAACGAAAGCAAACCTATTTTATTATGAGGTGGGAAAAATCATTTTAGCTGCAGAGTTGAAATATGAAAACAATAGATGTTATTTTTTTGTAGTATTATAAGAAACAAATCCAAAATGTTGTAATATTGGGATAATACGATTGGGGGAATAAATCCATCCATTTTCTATGCCGCTTATCCTCATTAGGGTCCGGGTGTGCTGGAGCCTATCCCAGCTGACTTTGGGCAGGAGGCGAGGTACACCCTGGACTGGTCATATGGGAATAAAGTCTACATATAATGGCAGTGAAGTCATAATATTATGAAAAGAAAATGTATGAAGATTATATAAAAAGAAAGTTGAAATATTTAGTAATTTAAAAAAAAAACAGGAGGGGGGGGGGGCAAAGACTGAAGTTGATACTAATGGTGTGCATATATTCATATATTCATACTGAAATATCCACACTTCTGATACCAGCTCTTCATTGTTTAAAACTGACTGGCAAATGAAAATACTAAATAGATGCTTCAGTAATGTTTGTTTGTTGAAACCAAGTCATGTGTTATTATGGTTATGGTCATTAATTATAGTCTCATGTAAATTAACTTTCTCATGGTAATTCTTCCTGCGACTCTAATGAGGATAAGCGGTATAGAATAATATAATTCTTAATACATAATAATTTATTTTGAGATTGTACAACACCCAGCTGCCTCAAAGTACGTCCGGGTTTTAAATAAATTAATACAATTAATTATTAATAAATGTGTGCGTAAGCGTATATATTTAATCATTTAATCCGTTTTCTATGCGGCTTATCTCGTGCCGACCTCGTCACGTGTGTAGCTCATCCCTTTAGTGTCATATTTTGTCTCCTCATATTTGTCCTTCTTTGTTACTCAGATCATGGAGTTTCCCCAGCATTCCCAGCAACTGCTGTCTGCCCTGCGGTGCCAGCGCCAGCGAGGCTTCCTGTGCGACTGCACCGTCCTGGTGGGCTCCACCCGTTTCCTGGCTCATCGGGCTGTTCTGGCCTCCTGCTCACCTTTCTTCCACATGTTTTACTGTGACTCTCTGAGCGGCAACGGTGCGTCCAGCAACTCGGTCACACTTGACAGCGACATCGTCTCGGCGCCCGCCTTCAGCCTGCTGCTGGACTTTATCTACGAGGGCGTGCTGCAGCTGGAGAAGTCTCTGCCGGTGGAGGACATATTGGCGGCGGCAAGCTTCCTGCACATGAACGAGGTGGTGAGAGTGTGCAAAAAGAGATTGCAGAGACGAGGGCCTTTGGCTGAGGCAGATAGCACTCGCCCTGAGGAGAGCTCGAGGAGGCAAGACGGGGATGATGTCGGCGCCGAGGCGACAGAGCGCTATGATCACGTCGCCATGGCAGCAGGCCTCTCGTCGGTGTCTGTAATGACAGACAGGAGTCAGGTGAAGTCTGAGCACAAGACGGATGCTGGTTCGTCAGAAAGACGTGTTCAGGATCTCGCTGACACCACCCAACCAGGCATGGAAGCCCCTCTTCCGCCTTCAAGCGGCGAGCGGGAGAAGAGCCTTGCCCCCGGATGGTCCAAACTGATACCAGGATGTACCAGCGGGCTGGGGGTTGGCAGTAGGGGTGAAGGCCCAACCCTCTGCAGCCCGTGCAGCACCACTGAGACGTACAGGTACAAACAGCGAGCAAAAGCTTGTTTACAAAACATCAAATTGATTTAGAGGATTGACATCGTTTGTTGATTTATGGCCCCATGAATTGGTTTGAGTTTTTTCCAAATTCAATTTATTTACATTTTACACTTATTTTACGAGCCTAGCGTGTGTGTGCTTTTTGGGTTAGTGAATAAAAATGTCCATTAGGTAAATGGTATATAGATAGAAAGACTTTATTCATCTCCAAAGGAAATTTAGCTTTCACGCAGCTCCCCAAAAATGTCATAATGAACTTGATCACAGAATAAAACAATCACAGCAAGATGGAAAAATAAGAAAAGAGCATAATAAACAAATAATACGGGTGCCTTGGTTAACATCCACCTCTAGCATGTTTTTTGGTTAACATCCAAAATTTTTTGAGACAGTTTTGTAGTGGCTTGTGTTTGTTTAACGTCCAAGATACTATGAGGTTTGTTTACGCCGCCATCTTGGGTCACACGCCCGAGACGAAGTCTCAGAAAACTTGCGCATGTTTGTGCACTGCGGGACGCGGGCGCAAAACTTGTTTGTATCAAATACTTAACGTAATAAAATACACGGACCACACAAAAGAGAAAGGCATCGGACCGCACCGAGACAGGATACAAGACCTCTGAATTTTATGGCTTAAAGAGAAGACTATCGTCCTTTCAGTGTATGTAAACGTGACGTCATCGGCTGCGGTGAACACACGTTCCCGCGTGACACTCTGTGTTTGCGCCTGTCTCATTTGCGTTCATAGCACTCATTTCTGCTTCCAACAACAAAACATAAGCGCAGCGTGTTCACGGAATCCGGGGTCAAACATAGTACGTCACCAGACACCTCGCTGGCTCGTTTCCGGAAATAAAACGATGCAAAAATCAAATGAATGGACGACTTTAATTATTGTCTATAAAATGTGTTTTGTGTTAACATTTTTGGGCGTCTGGAATGGATTTGTTGAGTTTTCTATGGGAAGTCGGACCTTCTGGAAGGGATTTATTATTGGCCAATTTTGCTCAGTAATTCAGAAAGGGTCGTAGCCTGGCTAACTTTTGTACTGTGAAAATATGCTCGTCCAGCCTGAGTCGGACGCACACAGCAGCACTAGCATGCTCTGCTAAACTCAAGGCCTGTCAGGAACGCTTGAGATTTTTTTGGTGGGTAAAAAAAAAAGTGTGTCCACACTGTGCTGGATTTGTAAATAGCTGCATCCTGACGGAAAACGGATTGCTGGGTGGTAAAACGCAAGGCAAGTACGTGTGGCGCTGTGGACACACTGGCCCACGTGACACACCAAACCATAGAAGAAGCAAGAACGTATGCTTTCCAAGGCTCATCTAGACATACAATAGAGTGGAATTACTGTTATTTACCATTTGTTTAGCAAAATAATACAAAATATCAGGAGAATGTCGACTGGGGTGAATCATGGCTCACTTTTGGTCACAGGACAGCGGTAGGTCGGTGACGTCATCATTTTTGTGGTGGCTGCCTACATGAAACCGACACATTTTCCCATTCTGGATGCCCGTTTTTTAAAAATGAAATCAGAATCAGAAAAACTTTATTGCCATTGTAAGTGAACAATTCACGAACTAGGAACTTTCTTTGGTGACTCAGTGCGATCTAGAATTCTAAGTAAACATAGAGCATGAAATAAACATAGAGCTAACACTAACTAAACATAGAACCCTGAAACCACCCAAAACGCCGTTTGCATGTGGACAAGAGGCTGAAACAATAAATTGCTGTTTTGACCTGAAAACCCCTCAGCTAACCCTGCTAGCTTCCATCATCGCGTAAGAGGAGTGCTCCCGCCAACATCCGTGTTTCATGTTTAGTTCGGGAGGGGTGTTTTTGATTCCACCACAATTGAGCGGTCCACCGGGGAAATACTTCCCCACACAAATGTTCCTCCTCCTCACTATGACCACGCTTCATTCACATTTTGTCTCTTTTCCCGAAATGTTGCGTTGAAGAGTAAAGTCGTTTTTTGTCAGCCACTTCCGCGATTCCGTTCATGGAAATATGAATGACAGGGCCCTACCTTTTCTTCTCATTCTTCTTCTTCTTCTCAGTCACAGCAGCAACCAGCAGCCGTCCTCATCATCGCTGCTGTCAGACAGCCAGGCGCCGGCTGTTCCCCAAACAGAACCTTCAGAACGTAATCGCACTGTCATGGTGGTCCAGGCGCCAGACCGACCCTCACGTGCACAAAATGAGCCGCCACATTCGCGGCAACTGTGCTCACATCCCCACATTCAAATCCAGAGCTCCGTCTCACTCCAGCAGAGAAGACCTAACTCCCACCCCGTCACTCCCCAGACTCCTCAAAGCAGGGCTTTCCTGGAGGAGGAGATAGGAGGAAGATCTCACCCTCTCATGTGCCAGGAGGACATTGATGCTGAGAATCCCACAGTGGAAGTGGAGGCCATTGTTATTTCAGATGAAGAACTAGAGGAGGAAAGAGATGGATGCAGGGAGAGTGAGCCAGTGGTGGACGATGACTCTGAAGATGACCTCCAGGAGGAGCAGATGACCACGCTCTCCTCTCGCCAACTCTCCTCCGACTACACCTTCCCCCTGTCCCCTTCCTCCTCGTCCTGCTCAGGGGCCGGCCCGTTCTCGCAAGACACGTCATCTTTGCCCGCCTCCTCTTTCCCTCCCCCGTCCACGGCACAGCCGCACTCGGACCACGGCGCCTTTTTAACCGTCCTCCATGACACCGCGGGGGTCGTCGTGGAGGACGTCCCGACATGCTGCGTGTGCGGCAAAACCTTCTCGTGCACGTACACGCTGCGTCGCCACGCCATCGTGCACACGAGGGAGCGCCCCTACGAGTGCCGCTACTGCTACCGCAGTTACACGCAGTCGGGCGACCTCTACAGGCACATTCGCAAGGCCCACGACCAAACGCTGCCGGCCAAACGCAGCAAAGCCGACGCGGAGCAAACGCTGATGTCACAGCCTCCGCCACTTGCCCAACATCCTGACACGCATTCCATAAACCAAAACACAACTTTTTAACTCCGTTTTTCCAAGTGTTGTGTACGCTAATCAACATCTTTTGTTTTCTTAATGTGTGTTTAAAGACGTGTATGCACCAGTCATTCCCAACCATGGGCACGCGTACCCTTCGTCACATTGTGAACGGTAAACCGATGCGACTGGATATCCGGTCTGACAAGCGGGAGATGCGAGAAGCCTCCCGGATTGATAAGAATCCGCCCAAAATCCTTAGACAGACATGGACCGGGTATCGCAAGACGGGCACCTGGTTGAGAGTCTGGCTTAGGCATGTAGCTCAGCGTGAGTGAAGACGAGGATGGATGTAAATAGCAGCGGCGCGCTAGCTAGTCACCGGGAAAGATTTTCCACACATCAGCACAACATACGTGCGTTACAGCCATCTAATGCATCTCGTTTGTGACGTGTTGTGTCAAAGCATGACCGGAACAACAGCAAATTAAAGGGACAAAAAGAATACAGAGCAAACACACCAGTACGAGCCTGGACTTAGTTTTACAGGTCATCTGATACCTTACCTTTTGGGAGCAAGTATTACGTGAAAGAAAAGGGGGGGTAAAAATACCGTATAATATCAGTAATCTGTGGAGGGTGGCACAAAGATAGGTGGTGCGTTCAAGGGCTGTGGAAGAAAGTGGGACAGGTCGCCTCTCGTAACAAAGAACACACACGCAAGAACTGGCATTTTCAACTATATTATTTTTTGACCCTTATTACCAAAATTGATATCTCTTTACAAAAAAATGGATGTAGTTATTTACAAATTATCCTTATATTAATTGTGCCTGAAAGCTGTCAGCAGCCCAGGGGTTGGGGACCCCTGCCTTACAGCATTTACACATTTCAATCCCACTTTTACACAGTTGGCTTCGGTAAGATGAATGTCTACATAACGTGACGTTATGTAGACGTTTGGTTTCTACACTGTACTGAATCATTCTGTTTTTCAAACATACTGTTATCCAATCTTTGTCTACCACATAGAGCTTTACACCCATACCTGGTTGGCAAGGGTTATGTGGAAAACATTTAATTTCCAAGATGATTAGTAAATATTGGAAGTCACTCCGTAAGAAGCCAGACATTAAAATGGAAGCTGTACGTTTCCCCGGGGAGATAGTAGCCTGTGGCGCAGCTGTGCCAAATTCATAACCGGATTCTTATCGACACGTATGCGTAAGAAGGGCACTTATACCATAAGGTTGGGAAACACCGGCATACACGACACACCTGAAAGGATCAAATTTGTGATTTTAGTTTATATGAGGTGGGCCAACAGAACTACTGTATTTGTAATCCCCTTCAAAGGGATAGTTGGGATTTTTGTGACACGAAGTTGTATGACATCCCCATCAGCAGCGGAGGGCGTTAACAGTTCAGTGTTGATGCCCTACGCAGCTGCTGATACACTTTTTCTGAGTTCCATTTCAAGCACCCGAACCCTTAAAATGTGTGATTTCATAATTGAGGTTTGTATATTTTACAGTCATCTGTATTTAAATATAAAAAAAACATGCTCTAGGTTGTTGCTAAAAGACAGCATCATTATGGCACTGTGTGACAATGTTGTTGTTGTGTGAGTGTGCTGTACATCTGGTACGTGTTGCATTATACACAAAGGGGATGTAAATGAATATTAAATTATGCGTCGGCACATCTAATCTTGATTACGGGGGAGGCACCTACAACACGCTTACAGTAATCCTTCCTTTACCGCTAACAGAGACATTGCATTTCCGAAATGTAGTAATCCTTTGTAAATGGAATATTTTTGTAGATATGGGATAGCAAATGTTCTATATATGTTTTTTTTTAAATGATAAGAGCGGTTAAGACGTGAAAAAACACCCACGTTTACGTTCAAATAAAAAATCTTGCAGGCGAGCGGAATTGATGGTGGACAGGACGTGACGTTGGAGGTGGGAGGATTCAGAGTTGTGTTTTAGTAGCCCACAACACTAACTTGTTATGTTACTTATACTATTTTTAATGTGCCTGTTGTGAGATAATTTAAACCTGCAATAAAGGCCTGTTGTTCAAGTCTGGTGCTTTTACTGACACCTAGTGGCCAAGGTAGAATACTACATTAAGATGAGGCCGTAGTCAACCACGAAGTGATGTTTAATCCGCGACGGAGCGAGGGCCCACTGTATGCTCTCCCAGCGTTCCTTGTAACAGGTTTTGTTTTCCCACTCCGGATAATAATTTGGTGTGCTTGCAAAGATGACACGCGAGCGTCTGACTCCGGCTCGTGAAACGTACCCGAAGTCAGACATGAACGTGGAAGCGGCAGGATGCAACGGTTACTTAGTGCATTGTTTCATTGTAACGTCAGTCTCGTTGAGCCTGTGAGTATTTGTAAAGGACGCCAAGATGTGTCGGAGTGACTCGTAAACTGTTTATTTTCTAAAGTACAGAAATAACCATTATTGTTCACTGGTTAATCAAGGACACTACACATTTCCGTCAACTATTTCCGTGTAGTATTCCTTGTACTATGTTCAGTCACCAGCTAGTCTTACAAGCTGTGTATACTGTAATATACAGTATACTATACATACTGTATCCACATTTGAACCCAATCTCTTTTCTTTAACCAGGATTTTCTTCAGTCTTCCACTGGTCCGTGAATCTGTGAAGACATCAAATTTCCATCATCACCCTTGCGGGAAAAAAAAGACTTTATATATTTCAGGAAAAAACTGAATCCCAGCCTTTTGATACAGGTGCTGAGTATCAACTTGGGTTTTTTAAAATTAATAAAAAAAATTTAAAATAAATACCAAAAAAATTAAAAAGATTTTACCAAACAAAAAAAAATTTTTTTCTATCATATTCCTGCTACTAAAATGACATTTTTCCTCATAAAAAATTGAAATCCATTTTTTGACCATGCGATTTGTGGCAAATGGCTTTTTTTTTTTTGTAAGATCACCACACACACAAAGTACAACCTTTAAGTCGAATGAAAAAAAACACAATTGCCACACGGAAGACGTACGAAGTGCATACGTTTGCCTTGCAACCTGAATGAAACCTAAGTGCCAGAAGAGAACCTCTGCGGCTCGACCATCAGCACGTCCCACGCACGTGGTTATTGCATTTTTTGCACGTAGACCGGCAGGGAGCAGCAGCCTAAACAGGGAAGCCCAGAGGTCCCTCTCCTCGGTCAATTCGTCCAGCTCTTCCCGGCAGATGCCAAGGCGTTCTCAGGCCAGCTGAGAGACATAGTCTCTCCAGCGTGTCCTGGGTCTTCCGCAAGGCCTCCTACCGGTTGGACGTGCCCTGAACACCTCCCCAGGAAGGCGTTCGGGAGGCATCCTAACCAGATGCCCGAGCCACATCATCAGGCTCCTCTCAATGCGGAGGAGCAGCGGTTCTACTCCGAGTCTCTCCGGGATGACAGAGCTTCTCACCCTATCTCTAAGGGAGAGTCCAGCCACCCTGCGGAGAAAACTCATTTTGGCCGCTTGTACCCGCGATCTTGTCCTTTCGGTCACTACCCAAAGCCCATGAGCATAGGTGAGGGTAGGAACGTAGATCGACCGGTAAATCGAGAGCTTTGCCTTTTGGCTCAGCTCTTTTCACCACGACAGATGGTGAAGCGGGTGGGATGAGAATCAGCACCTCCAAGTCCGAGTCCATGGTTCTCGCCCGGGAAAGGGTGGAGTGCCATTTCCGGGTCGGGGATGAGGTCCTGCCTCAAGTGGAGGAGTTTAAGTACCTCGGGGTCTATTCCTCATATGACTTAAAAAATAATAATAATAACATGCTTTTTTAAAATTATATCTTATCTCATTTTACAATTCTATGCTCATAAAACATTATTCTTGTTTTCAGTTTTTAGTTTTCCAGGTGCCAGCTGCACATTGGGCACCCCCTCGTTAGCTTCTTTGCAGTGCACTAATGAAGATGTGCTGTCTTTTAGAGGAAAATCACTCACCGCTTCAGCCAGCTCAGGCCAGTCCATCGCCATCACCACCGCATCATCTGAGTTAGGAGGTGTTTCGAGGTTCCAGTAAGTCAGCTTGTCGAATAACGAGGACACCTTCAGGGTCCTGTCCTGCACACAGGCGCAAACACCAATGACAGACAGTAACACAACCCTTCTTTTGGCAGGCCCCATCGTGAGATCACAGTCACGTTCACCTCCGGATCAGAGCCGGTCCTGTCGCTCTCCTTGAGGACGAGTCCAGTGTAGCCTTGGGGACAGGTGAGGTCCTGTCCTTTGAGAGCACGGCCCCTGAAGGACACCGCCTTCTCTGGAATGGGACAACACGCATGGAGGACAAGCAAGTGACAAAAACACTAACATGACATTCACTGACATATTTAGTCTACCGTGTTTGCCTTCCTTTATAGCAGCGGTGAAGTATCGCGAGATCTGTGCCGGCCCGTTGTGTTCAATCTCGCAGGGGAGGAGGTGCAGCGGTTCCCGGGCTGCCTTCCCCACAGACGACGCGTCCACGCGGGTCGCGTTGCCTGAAGAGGACATCCTCCTGCCTGGTTCAAACACACGTTATTTTGAAAGGTAATAAATACACACATATATAAATATTATGCTATATTGCGGCAAATCTGGATGATATTCTTTGAAACATCACTACGTGCGAGTTAGCGTAACACGCCGGGACACCGTATTTACCACAAAGACTCCACCATGCCGGTGTATTTAAACACCGCCTTTCCGTTTGTGCCCTAAGATGTATTTATGCATTTCCTGACCCAAAGTAGAGCCTCCAGCCTCCGAAGCTTGTTGGAAAGAGAACGCTGCTGGCAGTTCCGGCTGAGTTAGCATGCGAGCCCTGATTGGATGATGAGCTCTTCTTCTACGCTCACATTTGTTTTGGCGCTTTTAGTCTGTTGAGTGGTGGAGTTTCTCCCCCTACAGGCGGGCGGGGAAATTGCCGCCATCCTTTCCCGTTTTTCCTTATTAGTTTACTAAAACAATAATAAACTAAAGAATGAATACCGGAAATAGCACAATCAAGTCCACAGTGGACTTGGAAAAAAGGACATACTACATAATTAGACATACATAATTAGAGTGGGGAGATGTCGAACGTCATGTTTAAATATTTGATTTGGGAAATGATGTGATCAAGATACCCCGCCCTGTGAAGGGGAGAACGGGGAGAACATGCAAACTCCACACAGAGATTCAAACCCAGACTGTGAGGCCAACGTGCTACCCATTCATCCACCATGCGGCCCTATCACTAATCCTAAAAAAATTATTTATGCAAAATGTAGCTCAACCCATTTTCCAAATATCATTACTTTTGGTTTTATTTAAATATAAAAATGATTTACAACTTTCCATCCCTTTATTTGCCTTGTGAATGAGATCATGAAAACTGTCACTGCTGTAAAACACATTTGTATCATCTGAAAAACAATGTACATTTTACCAGCTGAGAAACGCTAAAAATATCATTAATATACAAACTAAATCATTTGCAGCCCAATACTGAAAAAGTCTCTAACTTAAGGAAGTTTTTATGAACAAAAGCAGTTTGTTTGTTGTTATTTTTGCTTCAGTGGCCACTGGTGGCTGAACGGAAGACAGATGGATCAAAAACAGAATCAGGAGGCGTGTAGTGTCTGCTCAGTATGTTTATTTCCACATGTCAGATGATTACAAGTCAGTCACAGCAACCCTGCTCCAGTTCGGTGTAACCTTCTACGCATACATCCGTAATCCTCCACTTGCATGGGTCCAGCTCAGCCTTCTGTCATTGCATAAAAAAGAAAGCCCATATGAATACGAGACCGCAACAAGCGTTGCGCTCTACATACCTGGAGTCTAAAGGTTCCTGGTGCACACATATGGCAGGAATGTGTTACAGGCGATGTCATCCCAGCATTTGGCAACTGTTACCAAAAATCAGGTGTCATCTTTCAAACAGGATAGTGAGGCAGCTTGACAAGCCTTTCTTTAGGCATAACCACTGATGGAAAGGCAGAAAAGTAACGAGGAAGCTGGAAGAGTGACATGTCATCTACCTTGACTGTTCATCTGGAGACAGCAGTCTGGCATCGTGTTGTCTGGTTTTTGGGGGCACCAGAAATTTAACGAAAAGGGTGTACCGTCGATCCAGAACCAGGCTCCACTCTATACAAGTGGCGACTCAAGTTCAATGTCAAAACATATACAAGATATTAAAAGAAGGAAAATAGGTTATTACCACTTGGCAAGCCGAGCCTCCAATCCATACGTCTGACTGAGTCAGGGTCTGAATGAATTTATACTCATCATCATTGTGCACTGATGCAAGGTTCCCACCCATGGTCTGGCATTGGTTCTGCGGTGAGCGCAGCCAGAGAAACACATCTTTTACACACCAAACCACTGGCAAGCTGTCTAAAACCATCACACGATAATAATAACCACCTGAGCATCGGCCCAGTTCTTGGTGGAGGCATCATAGAGGTAACAGCGTCCGTTGTGTTATTTCCAGTTGGCAGGACAAGATCCGGTTCTGTCGGTTTCAGCTGGTTCTGGTGTGGACAAACAGGAAGGAGAGAGAGGGGAAGGTAATGTGTGTGAATGCGTGTCAGTTTCTGTTTGTCAGTCCTGCTTTGCAAAGCGCATTTAGGCTGGTGGTTCGGGTCTCTGGTTGGTCTGGAGCAAAAAAGTAAGCAAAGATAATTGATCATTTTTGTCACGGGACCAAAGGCCGTGCAGTAAAGACTGTCCTGCTCCACTGAAAGACTGAGCAGATCACGCTTTCCCTGTTTTATTTTGTGATTCAGTCCTTACTTAGTTTTTTCTGACATATTTGCAGAGCTGCTGGAAATGTGTATTTCTCTTGGAATCCATCCAACACAAGTAAAGCAGGGGTATTTCAAGTAGACAGTTTTTATAGTCTGCTTGTTTACCATCTTAGATTTCTCAAAAAGCTTCTAAAGTATACTTTTAAAGAGCAACGTTGTCACACGCAAAGAGGAAGAGCCAAGAGTCAGCCTTTCCAACACGTTTGTCATTTCTGCATGTTTTCATGCCGTTTTAACGCCGCTCTGTGTCGGGTTGACATTTCAGCTCAAGTCAACCGACTCTCAGCCCGTCTGGGTCCACTCGGAAGCGTGCTGGCGGAGCAAAGGCACCACAGTTGGTTGGAAGCCAACCAAACAAGTGTGCTTGGACATAGCGTAGTGTACATGCAGCAAGCGGGCAGACCCGTACTCACCATCCGCTGCAGCCAGCGCCACCACGGCACAGACCACTAAAGACAGAGTCAGCATCTCAGCGAGGAAGACGTGAAAGACGAAGGGCCGGGAAACCTGTGAAGTGGTACAAAATCCACGCTGAGTCACGACAATCTGCATGAGAGACGAGACAAAAGGCATGAGAGTGCAAACCTGCAGGTGAGAGTGCCTTGCTCCTGGGTGGCGCTTGTGAAGCTCAAACGCTCTTATATGCCGTCTCCCAACCTTCATCAGCGTGCCCGTTATTTGTTTGTGTGTGCCAGAGAACGAGACTTTGAGCCCTGTCAACAAATCAAAAGGCATCGCAAGATCGAGCCAACGGTACCGCATACTAACTTTCAATCACAGCATGAGTTGAGAAAAACGGCGAAACATGAGAAAGTACACTCACCCTTCAGCCAGGATGAACAGAAATAACGTCAATCCCCTTTTCCCTTTTTGCTACTGCGTCTCCTGTTGAGGGCTGGAGTCTATCCCAGCAGACCAGATGACTTGCCAACAACTTACCGTGGTGTGAAAAAGTGTTTGCCCCGTTCCCGATTTCTCATTTTTCTGCATGTTTGTCACGCTGAAATGTTTCAGATCATCAAACAAACTGAAATAGTTGCCACAACAGAAAATGCAGTTTTTAAATGAAACTTTTTATTATTTACAGAGAAAAAATCCAAACCTACGTGGCCTTGTGTGAAAAAATGATTCCCCCCCCCCACCCACCCAGTTAAAACATAGCTGAGATGACTTGAGAGCCGTCAGTGTGGAAAAAGTTATAAAGCAATTTCTAAAGGTTTGCGACTCCAGCCAACCACGGCGAGAGCCATTTTCCACAAATGGCCCAAACATGGACGAGGGGTGAACCTTCCCAGTAGTGGCCGGCCAACCAAAATGACCCCAGAAGCGCAGCGACTCATCCACGAGGTTACAATAGACCCCACAACAACCTCCAAAGAACTTCAGGCCTCGATTGTCTCAGCTAAGGTTCGTGTTCAGGACTCCACCATGAGAAAGACACTGGGCAAAAATGGCCTGCATGGCAGAGTTCCACGACCAAAACCACTGTAAAAAAACCCATTAAGGATCGTCTCCATTTTGCCAGAAATCATCTTGATGATCCCCGAGACCTTTGGGAAAATACTCTGTGGTCTGATGAAACAAAACCTGAACTTTTTGGAAAGCGTGTGCCCCATTATATGTGGTGTAAAAGTAAAACCGCAGTTCAGAAAAACAACATCACAGCACCAGTAAAATGTGGAGGTGGTAGTGTGATGGTCTGGGGCTCTTTGCTATTTCGTTACTTAGAAGACTTGCTGTGATAAATAGAAACCTGAATTCCGCTGTCAACTCAAAAATCCTGAAGGCGAATGGCCGACCGTCTGTTGGTGACCTCAGGCTGGAAGCAACTTGGGTTGTGCAGCAGGACAATGATCCAAAACACACCAGCAAGTCCACCGCTGAATGGCTGAAGAAAATCCAAATGAAGACTTTGGATCGGATTGACCCAGAGCCTAGAGCCTCGCCTGCATCCCGGGGGAGGACGAGGATGATAGAAAGATGGATAGATAGTCCTGTTAAAAATAAAAGCTTGTCTAAAGCAAGAGGAAACCTGGGACACCGACTTGAACGCCTTGAATTTGAAACATATTTATTCCAGACTTGCAGATATTGGGATTTCAGAATTCCTCCCAATGTCCAGAAATGACAGACAGCCAACTGCTGTAGTTCCATTCCTATTTCCTATCGTAATATCAGTATTACTTTAAGAACCACTTCTCCATGTTTCCTGTTCACAGTCCCAGATGACTCGGGGAGAGGGTCAGGGTTCCTCATGGACTGATGATTAACCAGTTCCAGTCACAGACTGGAACCACATGCTGTGGTAAAAGTATAGTAACTTGCCCACACAGGCAAACATAAAGGTTGCGACAAGACAAAACCAACATTTTCATTTACTGAAGCTGACCCCAGATAACTTCGGGTCTGGACTGTCGGCAATCGCCAGACACGTAGCGGCAAATGATGCAAGCATTCACATTTACGCATGAAATCAAAGTCCCTTATTAACACAAGAACAAGCGCAAGGAAGAGCCGAGCATCTCTGGGGGTCTAAGGGCAATGGACTGGCCCGGACGCTCGGCTTCTGTGTGATGATTGGATGAACTGTCAAAGGTGCGATTCCTTTTTGATTGACAGTGCAATGACCGAATCAACAATGGAGTATATACCTCCACCAGAGCATTCCCAAGTTTTTCATTGCGTTGTTCACAAATGATCCGGAGACCTTATCAATCAGCACCTACTAATTTGTCTTTGTTAAAAACCACTAGTAATGGAGGGTAGAATTGACATAGAAATAAATAGACACATTTATGATGTAGGCCTGAAAAAAAGGAGCTTCCAAACCTCGAATGACCTGCAAACACCACTAATATATACAGTACAAGCCAAACGTTTGGACACGCATTTTCATTCAACGCGTTTTCTCTTTTTAAGGACTATTTACATCATAAGATTCTCAAAGATATGAATGAACACGTGGAATTATGTACTTAACAAAAAAGTGTCAAATAACTCTAAATCCTTCATTCATTCTTTTTTTATTTCCGCCTATCATCATTGGGGTCGCGGGTATGCTGGAGCCTATCCCAGCTGCCTTTGGGCGGGAGGCGGGGTACACCCTAGACCGGTCGCCAGCCAATCGCAGGGCACATATAGACAAACAAACTTTCGCACTCTAATGGACAATTTAGAGCAGCCAATGAAGCTAACATGCATGTTTTTGGAATGTGGGAGGAAAGCGGAGTACCCGGAGAAAAGCCGGGGAGAACATGCAAACTCCACACAGAGATGCCCACTGGAGATTCCAACCCTGAACCTCCTGACTGTGAGGCCAATGTGCTACCCACTCATCCACCGTGCGGCCATAACTATAAATATGTCTTATAATTTAAAAACATACTTTATGCCATTTTTTTTCTGATAGCCCTGCAAACTCTTGGTGTTCTCTCAATGAGCTTCATGAAGTAGTCACCTGAAATGTTTTTCACTTCACAGGTGTGCCTGTTAGGGTTACGTAGTGGAATTCCTTGCCTTGTTAATGCGGTTGGGACCATCGGTTGTGTTGTGTGTGCCCAAACTTTTGGCATGTACTGTGTATAAATATATATACATATGTATATATACATATCGCCTTATATGCTTCACCATATATATATATATATATATATATATATATATAT